>JAJOZX010008569.1:172500-177755 GCA_023014485.1 Bathynomus jamesi | reverse complement strand
TAAGTCCGCTGGAATTGAGGCTGGCTGGCGTTCAAATGGATATTTGAAAACTTTCTTGGAAGCAACAAGTCACCTGCGTATAAGGATGGAGTCAAGAACCTCCTTGATGCCTTCAAAGAAATGGAGTGTCGAATGTCGTTAAAAATTCACTTCCTGCATTCCCACTTAGATTTCTTTCCTGAAAACCTTGGTGCAGTGAGTGACGAGCAAGGAGAGCGCTTCCATCAAGATATTCAGATGATGGAGAAGCGCTACCAAGGATATTGGAATGAAAGCATGATGGCGGACCATTGTTGGATGCTGTATCGTGACAATCCAGGCCAAATTTACAAAAGGAAATCACACTCACAGCGCTTTTAATAAAATAATGTATATATTCTTTATTTATAAGTACATTGAATAAGGTATATGATGTATTTGTTGTTTAGCATTCCTAAGTGTGATCTATACATCCATAAATTTTCTTATAGCAATATCAAAACTTAAAAATATCAAAACCAGTGTATCTATATAACTATACGTGCTGGAAAGAAAATGAAACCAGATTCGGAATCAGCGCGAAAGATGCATTAAGAAAAGTGTGATCATGTTTGTGATGAGAAAAAAAAGTTTCATTTTGTTGGCCAGTGTAATTATATATTTTCTTTTACTGATAATGATAATGATACTGTTTACACGCTCCCTTTTAGTCGTATGTTTTTGTTGATATATACCTTACAACCTTACAAAGGTTCCGCGCGATGATTCCTCATTTCGCGAAGGTCAAGCTTGTCGCCCCTCCTCTCGAGTTGACCCGGTGAAGTAGTGAGTTGGTTTCTTGTGCTCTCCACTTCGCATAGCCAGGTACGCCCGGCTCATCGGGGATTGTTCTGAGCCAGGCGTCTAATCTTCTTTTGAAGATGTCCACTGCAACTCCCTTTGTGTTTCTTAAGTCTTTGGGCAGCTGATTAAACAGTTTTTGGTTCTCTCACAAGAAAACTATTTTCTTTAAGGGTTAAGGATGTTCCTTGTCTCGCCTTTAATTTGGGAACACGACACAGTCTTCCTTTTCTACTTTCCACCGTTGTTTGGGGAGTTACAGAGTTCAGAGTAAGATTAGGGACTAGTTTCTCCATTATTTTCCAAGTGTAAATAATGGTGTATCTCTCTCTTCTCCTTTCCAGTGAATATAGGTCTAGTTCGCGTAACCTTTCCCAGTAATTTAGTTCTTTGCACCCCTTGATCTTGGCTGTGAAGTTTCTCTGAATCCCTTCCAGCTGTCTAATGTCTTCTGTTTATATGGGGATGTTAGAACCGAGCATTATTCCAATCTGGGTATGATCAGTGTTTTCAGTAGAGGAATCATTACATTCCTATCTCTTCGTTCAAAGGTTCTCAATATCTGCCCAGTTATTCTCTTTGCTTTGTTTACTGCTACCTTATTTTGTGTTTCAAATTTCGCATCATAAGTCATTACAACCCCTATATCTTTTGCTCTAGAATTTCTCTGAATTTCCTGTAGTAGAGGAATCATTACATTCCTATCTCTTCGTTCAAAGGTTCTCAATATCTGCCCAGTTATTCTCTTTGCTCTGTTTACTGCTACCTTATTTTGTGTTTCAAATTTCGCATCATAAGTCATTACAACCCCTATATCTTTTGCTCTAGAATTTCTCTGAATTTCCTGTCCATTTCGGGTATAATATTCCATGGATTTTAGGTCTTTTTTTCCGTACCTTAAACCGCTGAAATTTCTCAGTGTAAAAGTTCATATTGTTGTCTTCCGTCCACTTGTAGATTCTGTTTATGTCGGTTTGTAGAGATCCTATATCTTCTGGGTTTCTTATTTTTCTACTGATCTTTGTGTCATCCGCAAAGGATGTTACTGTGCTGTCTCTGGTAACGTCCTCATTTATGTCAGTTAGCATGATTATGAAGAGTAGTAGAGCTAATACTGTTCCTTGTGGTACTGAGCTGAGGACCTCTGATTCTGATGAAGATACTCCTTGTACTGTAACAACTTGCCACCGCTCACTAAGGAAATTATATATCCATTTCCCTACTTTTCCTGTTATTCCCATATATTTCAGTTTATGTATTATAATTCCATGGTCACACTTGTCGAACGCTTTGGCAAAGTCTGTGTATATTACATCATAGTTTTCATTACTTTCCAGTGCATCAATAATGTTATTGTAGTGTTCCATTAGTTGTGATAGGCATGATCTGCCTAACCGAAACCCGTGTTAGTTATCATTGAATTTTTTCTGAGTTTCCAAAAAAGTCATAGATTTTCTCTAACTATTCTTTCAAATATTTTAGTGAGATGAGATGTAAGCGACACTGGCCTATAGTTTTTGGCCTCGGATCGATCTCCTCCCTTATATATTGGAACTATGTTCGCGCTCTTCAGGATGCCCTGTATTTCTCCCGTGTCTAGTGATCGTCTCTATATCCAATATCGGGACTCAGCGATTGCATTCTTGCAGTTTTTGATCAGTGTAGCATTCCATTTATCTGGTCCTGCAGCTGAGTATATTTTTAGTTTCCCTATGGCTTGTGTAATATCATCGTATTTATTATTATTATTATTATTATTATTATTATTATTATTATTACTAGTACATTACCCGTCGCTTCGCTGACGGTTAGCTAAAGACCCGCCCTACGTGCGGGTAGTAAACATATCCAAGTAGAGGGCCGGAATATTTTTTGTAGTTCGAAGGCTGTTATTAGCTGTTATTAGCTAGGTTAATTGAATGGTTAAGTTAGGTTAGGTTAGGTTAGGTTGGTTAGGTTAGGTTGGTTAGGTTGGTTAGGTTAGGTTGGTTAGGTTAGGTTGAGTCGTGATATTTTCGTTAAAGCTTAACCTAACCTAACTTAAACTAACCAATCGTCAAGGGCGTACAGTTGACCTAACCGGGCATTCAACACCCAGGTGCACAACCTCGGGACCTAATCAATATGTGTGTGAAGTTTTATGTTTGTAACTGCTTTCATTTTGGAGCTATGGCTGGAACAGACACACACACACACGCACGCACGCACACACGCACGCACGCACACACGCTGAAACACACACACGCACGCACGCACACACGCTGAAACACACACACGCACGCACGCACGCACGCACACACGCTGAAAGTGTGACGGACGGACGGACGGACGGACAGACAGACGGACGGACGGACGGACGGACGGACAGACGGACAGCTCTCTTTTATATTATAGTAGAGATTACTTAGTTTTTATTATAAATGTTTTTCTTAATAATAACGTTAATATAAAATTAAGTTTATAAAACTTAAGTTTAAATGAAATATACACATCGTAAACGCAAATGTTTGTCGAATCGTAAAGATTTCTTTTCACAAACGCAATATACTGTACAGAATATCTACCTTAAACAAACGCCAGACAAGCAGAATATTCAGTCAAACACCACAAATGGAATGAGGGACAACATCTAAATTATAGGTTATAAAGGAAATTCCTCTCTGTTCACATTCTCATGGAATGTGTTTATATACGTAGGCCATCCATATACTGTGTATATATATAATATATATATATATATTAATATATATATACTGTGTATATATATGTGTATATATATATAATATATATATATATATATATAATATATATATATACACATCATTCACAGTGGTATGTGTTGCCAGGTATCTTCTAATACAGGTATCTCTAATTAATTTTCTCATTAAGACAACAAATTCTAATAAACGTACCGTGCATATATATATTTTTTTATGCAGGAAGGAGGGGGCCAAGGACAAATGCCCGCAAAACGCCCCTCCCATGGAAGAGGAAGAGAGCCAAAATCAAGGTCCGGTGTTTTCGAAATGCCTAGACACTCTGCGTTTGAAAGATCGGAGGTCATAGACAGGAGGAAAGATGGATTGAGGAAGATTGTTCCAGAGTTGACCGGTTGAGTAGATGAAAGACTGTAAATACCGATTAACCCTTGCATTAGATAGTTGGACAGAAAAGGAATGTGAAAGTGTAAAAAGTCTGGTACCGCTTGCTCTCCTTAAAGGAGGAGGTATGCAGTTAGAGAGTTCAGAAGAGCAATGTCCGTTATGATAGCGATAGTAAAGAGAGACTAAGGCAACATTGCTGCGAAGAGAGAGAGATTGAAGACAATCAGTAAGAGGCGGGGAATTGATGAGACGAAAAGCCTTTGATTCCACCAGGTCAAGTACGCTCTGTGGGTTGAACCACCCCACACATAAGAAGAAACCACGGAGGTGGTACAACACACCTAACCTCTTAGAAACTGTTTTAGAAAGAGAGAAAATGATCTTTCCAGGAAAGATCACGAGGAAAGGAAACGCCAAGAATGTTAAGAGAAGAGGAAGGATTCAGTTGTGTTGTCGAATGTAAGGGGATAGTCGTGTGGAAGATTGTTACGAGTCGACAGATGGATGAACTGAGTTTTTGAGGCATTGAAAACCACAAGGTTTTCTCTGCCCCAATCAGAGACAGCAGAAAGATTAGAGGTCAGGTGCTCCATAGCCGTACAACACGAATCACGGAGTGACTGTTGAGAGGGACGTTTTGGGAAGCGAGTGGAGAAGTGAAGAGTGGGATCATCGGCATAGGAGTGAATAGGACAGGAAGTGAGAATTAAAAGATCATTAATAAACAAAAAGAAAAGAGTGGGTGACAGGACAGAACCCTGAGGAACCTCACTGTTAATAGCTTTAGGAGAAGAACAGTGGCCATCTACAACTGCAGCTATAGATCGGCCAGAGGGGAAATTAGAGATGAAGACACAGATAGAAGGATAGAAACCGAAGGAGGGCAGTTTCAAAATTAAAGATTTGTGCCAGACTCTATCAAAAGCTTTTGATATGTCTAGCGCAATAGCAAAGGCTTCACCGAAATCCCGAAAGGAGGATGACCAAGAGTCAGAGAGATATGCAAGAAGATCGTCAGTAGAGCGTCCCTTGCGGAATCCATACTGACGATCTGAAAGAAGATTGTGAGAAGAAAGGTGTTTAAGAATCTTCCTCTTAAGGATAGATTCAAAAACTTTTGGAAAGGCAAGAAATCAAAGCAATTGGACGATAATTAGAGGGTTGAGAGCGATCACCCTTCTTTGGGACAGGCTGAATGAAAGCGAACTTCCAGCAGGAAGGAAAAGTACCATATGAAAGACAAAGACGAAAGAGTTTGCCTTGGGTGGGTGTCAGCACAGAAGCACAGTTCTTAAGAACAACAGGAGGAACACCATCAGGACCATACGCCTT
>JAJOZX010008569.1:147500-167500 GCA_023014485.1 Bathynomus jamesi | reverse complement strand
CTTTTGAATCACCCTGTAGTTTATATCATCGTTATTTCTTGAAAATTCTTACATAATAAAATTATATATATATATATATATATATATATATATATATATATATATATACACTGTATATATATATATATATATATATATTATTGGCAGCAGCGTACCCCATCGCTAGCTTCATCGCACGCGCCTGATTTTATATATATATATATATATATATATATATATATATATATACTGTATATATATATATTATATATAGAGAGAGAGAGGAGAAGAGAGAGAGAGAGAGGTAAAAACTGACTTAAAAGTGTAAAAATATTATCTAATTTCCAACTGATAACTTATTTATTACAACTTTTGATGAGGAAAAAATAAAATAAAAAATGAAGCATTTCCCAAACTAGTTTCCATCGTCCAAATGAAGTTCTTTATTTTAAAAACTTTTTCCATTTATAACAAAAAGATCAAATTAAATTGAACAAAATATGTTCCACATTTCTGTAATATGGTTACGAAGCTCTCATGGAGAAAATTTTCAAGCGTAGTTTTACCGACACGATATATATATATATATATATATATATATATATATATATATATATATGAATAGAAACGACATAAGTATTAAGGAACGTTTCTGCACACGAGGAGGAGAGATAACGAATAAATGAAAAATGAGGCGAACCGCCCGGGAATCAAACCCAGGGCCTTATGATGTTCATAAAATCATGTTTGTTGACTAAAGTTTGCTTATTTCTATGATGCTTGAATTTGTGGACACAATATATATATTGGCAGAAGTATTTTTTCTTTTATAATCGGATGGAGCTAGTGGACCTCTAAACTGAGAATTTTGAAATATGATGGAGACTGAACCGAAACCATGGGGTGAGTATCTGGGGTCGGAATGTGGCTGCGGAGTGAGAGTTTCTGGACATGGAACTGGAATTCTCGCATGTAGGTGAATTCATAATTTAAATACTTGCTGAAATGACGTATTTTGTCACAATTTAAGCTAAAATGTGAATGATACTTTCTTACGAAGTTTCAGCTTAAACTTTTTATTTCAATATTTATTTACAATATCTTTACTTTGTAATGTCGTAATATTGCGTTAATTTGTGCTGGAATATCTGTGCTATAACAATACAATGATGCCAACGATAATTTTAGAGAAGTTCATTCAGACAATTTTCGTTCAAGCCAAAAACATTGATTAAGCTATTTTTTTTCTGCAAGTGTTTATGTAGAGAGTGTCCATAAATTATCTTTACAAATTCAAATAAAAGTGAATTGAATTTGTAAAGATAATTCATGGACATTCTCTATATTCACCACATTATGGGTGATGAAGTACTACTGAACACCTATCTGAATATATCATAGTTCCTGAACAAGAAAAAAAATGCTTAACGCACGGGTGAAGCTGCACTGTAGGAGAAGGAGGTCCAACTGCATTTGGGCGAAGCGCATATTCAAACGGCCTTACGATAATCTGATGGACTTGACATTCTTTCGACAAGTTATTATTAGGTTAGATTAAGTTGGATTAGGTTTGGTTACGTCAGGTTATGATAGGTTAGGTTATGCTAGGTTAGGTTTTGAGTATCGATGGTTTGGTTTTGTCGACGAGATGGGTATAGGTCCTACTCAAGTACAATTTGAACGAGCCAAGGTCGAAATACTACATCTTTTTCATGTCCTCAGTTCGTGCCATGTCTTCATTTCATGTCATGTCTTCAATTCATGTCTTCATCCATACCTGAAAATAGATTAAAAATCTTGTATGCAACGAACGATTTCTTTTATGAGCGTGAACAGAATTTTATCATAAAATCGGAAAAAAGACTGAATGGAACATTACAAAAGAAAATCTTCATAATAAGCTATGTATAAAGCGAAGATTTTTTCCAGCATTGCTATATGGACAGGAGAGAAACCGGAGCCGGAATAGCTTGAGCACTGCCATCAATTCCAAATTACGAGGTAGGTACGAAAGTAATGCCTTTTATTTTTCAGTTCGGAAACACAAAAAAGAGGCATCACTTTCCTACCGCCCCTCATATATATAATATATATGGGATGAATTTCACAATTAAACACGTGAAATGAATGAATGATGCAAACCCGCAAGGAGAAAGAAAAATGATTCCAAGGCCTTTCATGTATTGAGAAGTACACCTGGAATTGTTACTGTAATTTGAAATTGTTTGAATTAACCTTTTCATTCGAACTAAAGAATAATAAATAATCTTTTATTAGTACTTTTCTTAAATAAATTCATAAAATGTTTAATAAACTAAAAATTATTTTGTACTTTAATTATATTAAAAAAAAATTGCTCTTTATAAAGAAATATTTTTACTGATATTTTGGTACCATAATAGTTTACCCTCAATTATGTTTAAATAAAACGATTTTTTACGCATTTACATAAATTTATCCTCGTAGCTCTCTGCAGCATTTACCGATTCTGTTCTGGCTCACGTCAGACGATTTTATTGAGTGTCAGAAAGGACCCTCAGGCCTAAAAGGTTATTAAGATTTTTCATTCATTTTCAATTTTTAGTAAAGTTTATTAATTAGTTTCTCTTTTTCTCTTCACACAATGCGTGTGTGTGTGTGTGTGTGTGTGTGTGTGTGTGTGTGTGTGTGTTTTTCAATTATTAATATAATACCAAAAAAATAAATTGAGCTTAGTAACAAATTAAAATTTATGGATAACTTCATTTATTCTCGTAAAATATAATTGAAAATTGAAACAATTATTTAATGTTTGTTTCATTTATTTTGTCTCGTTTAATAAAAAAGCAAAAATACAAAAAATTATATATATAATATATATATATTATATATATATATATAAAAACACCTTGGTTTTCCTTCCGCCCGAATTGTTCATTCTGACGAAGGTTCAGCTTGTTGCTCTACCTTAGACCTACAGCTTAACGTGGAAGTCCTCACCCGGTCTCGATCTCATGATACCCCGGTCAGCAACCCAGCGTCTAAACCAGCACATTGCGCCAACTCTTTCCTGTTGGAAAATTAATCAGTAAAGTAACATAAATATCATCAACTGTTGCTGCAAAATAGAAGTCAACATCTTCCTTCCTTGACTAATCAATTTTAAAATTAGAAAGAGCCGTTTTGAGCAGAAAACTGAGATTTGTTTATAAAAAAACTCTGAACAGGCAGCTAGAACAACGTAAAAAAAGTGTTAGCAGCTGACGAGGAAGCTTCTAACAGTGGCTGCATCCTCCAGCGCGGGACACGTCAACGCGAAGAAGAGGCGACGTCAAACCAAAACATCAACGCGCTGGTGGCCAAACTTCCTCAAATCTCCGTGCAGCGGGCTGTCTACGGTTGGCCAGACTGGCAATCGACGGCCTGTTGCGTGGCACGGTCAGAGTGCCGATCGGCTCCCGGGGCCGGACCTATTCTCAGCGTGCTATTTTTTCAATTACAGGGAGCAATTGAGTGCTCCCCGAACTATTCTTACTCTCTGGCGACATTAAGACTAATCCAGGCCCCACTACAACTTACACATGTCACCATACACAAAGACATAGACACAATAGCACCATGAGACACATACAGAAGTATAATATTAACATATTACAGTACAACGTAGATGGCCTCACAAACAAAATCATGCAGCTTAGGGAATTCGTACACAAACAAAACATTCACATAGCACTTATACAAGAAACAAAACTAAAACGCACCCACAAAACACCCACCATCCCTGACTTCACGGCGATCCGTCATGAACGTACTGGGGGTAACGGGGGGACTCATCACTTACATACGTAAAAGCATTAGCTACACTGATGCTACCCAAAACATTACAACACAATACAAGCAGATAACACGATAGAAATACAGGCAGTTAACATTAAGACACGCGCAAAACACAACACCACACTAATCAACATTTACATCCCACCAGATAGTTCACCTCAGGTGCCAGCCAATTACAATCCACAGTTACACAATCTGGCCTCTCTCACTAATGTCATCTTAGGAGGAGACTTCAACGCCAAAGACACTAGTTGGTACCTGCACAACCAAAACAACACCAGAGGCGCCAACATAGCCACACAACTAAACAGCCTCTTCATTCTTAACAATACAGAAGAACATACACACATACCACATCAAGCAGAATACTCAAACTCCTCCCCAGACATAACGTTCTGTTCCCCCTCACTAGCAACACATACACAATGGAGAACAGAAAAACAACTGTCATCAGACCACCTGCCCATCATCATTACAACACATTCTACACTCTGCCCCAACAGCCTTAGGCACACTTACAGAAATTACAAGAAAGCTGATTGGGAACAGTTCAAAATACAGACTGAGGAACAATTCACCACATTAAACAGCACACCCATCATAAACATCAATACAACACTCAAGACATTTAATCAGATCATCAATAATGCAAACAAGTACATACCCAAGGGCAACATTAAGAAATACAACCCAAATTACACTAGAGAAATAGCCCACCTCATAAGGCAACGTAACAACCTCAAATATAACACACAAACACCACACACAGAAGCCATAAAACAGCAGATACAACAGCTCAACACAGAAATAAACAACAAACTCAAAGAAAAACAAACAGAAACATTCAGGGAATTCATAACAACTCTAAACCACTCCACAGATACATCCTGGCTATACAAGACTATAAACAGCATTACCCACTCTAACAGAGACATTCACACCTCACACACGGCTATCTGTCGCAGCCAAAATAATATCCCAACATACACACAACAAGCTAACATTCTAGTTAATCACTACGCAGAGATAAGTCACTTAAACAGAGACAACAACCAGAAACACGCAGACAGACAAACAGCCAGACACAAGAAAACCTACAGACTCGTCACGACCATTACACCCTTCAATACAGACCAGACCACCAAGATCATCAAAAACATTAAGAATTCGAAGGCTACTGGACCAGACAACATATCTAACATACACCTTAAACACTTGGGCCCACAAGGAATACTAGCTCTCACAAATATCAGCACATATTCATACCAACGCTGTATTATTCCTGACATATGGAAACAAGGTAAAATTATTACATTACTCAAACCAAACAAAAATCCGACAAAACCAGCTTCCTATAGACCCATTACTTTACTATGCACACCTTCCAAAGTAACAGAAAGACTAATCTTACAAATCACCAACCCACACATTCCACTATTGCCTACTCAACATGGATTCAGACCTCACCACTCAACCACGACATTACTCACTAACCTCACGCAGCACATCATGGATGGCATCAACTCCAGACGACCAGCTCAACGTACACTATTAACAACAATAGACATTAGTAAAGCATTTGATGCTATCCCACGCTTCCCTCTCATAAACAAAATACTCAACACGAACATACACAATAACACCAAAAGGTGGCTGAGCAACTATCTTTCAGGAAGATACTCACATGTCACATTTAATGGCAAGTCATACAAAAACAAGCTTTTTCCGAACGGGGTCCCTCAAGGCTCTGTTCTCTCACCAACACTCTTCAACTTATACATGCATGACATTCCAACACCCATAGATAACAAGCTTACCTTATCATCATATGCAGATGACATCACTCTAACATCCACCCACAACAACATCGACACCGCTACAAATAACCTATAAACATACATAAACAGTATACAAGACTGGCTCACACACAATAGACTCAAAGTAGCGCCCACAAAATCAACCATCACCTTGCTTACAAGTAACACAAAAGAACACCAGGTAATTCCACAGCTTACACTAAACAACATCAACATTCCACACGCTCACAGAACCAAAATACTTGGAGTCACATACAATACATCATTATCTTTTGCAAACCACATTCAGGACATTAAAAACAAATGTACGTCAAGACTTAACACGCTTAGGGTACTAACAGGCACAAACTTTGGACACCAGCAGGAAATAACATCACTCATATACAAACAATATATTCGCTCAGTTATGGACTATGCTAACCCATGCTGGGCACCCATTATCTCAAACACACACATAAACACCTTACAGACAATACAAAACAACGCACTTCGTATCATTACAGGATGCACTCAAACAACACCAATAGAACACCTGCACACAGAAACAAAAATACTGAAAGTTAGGGAACATTTAGACATGAGGGGAACACAATTCATGGCAGCAGCGACAACTAACCCACAACACCCTTGCCACTACATGTATAATCATGCACCAACACCTCGCACCATTAAGGTAACACCAGAGAGACATTATAACCAAATACTCCATTCCATACCACACCCCACAGACATCACACAGTACAGAAAACACATACACACACACACACACACCTAACCCACAAAGCACTGACACGAATCGGTCCGAATGCGGTCCTAGGTGCGAAGCCGCCACCCATTAACAGGTCAGAGATCAGCCTGAGCAGATCGGATCGAGTTAACTTAGCACGATTCCGATGTGGACATCACCCCAACTTACGGACATATAAATACAGACTAGACAACTCCATAGACGACACCTGCCACCTGTGCCAGGACACACCACAAACAATTGAACACATTATGACAGACTGTACCGCTCTAGCACAACAACGAACACAACACAACATCACTAGTGCGCTGAACCTCTGGTCCACTCCGGAGAGGGCGATCGGTTACCTGCGTGCCGCCGGCTTGCTCGATCAGGGTGGGCTGATCGGCTAAACAACAACAACAACAACCAGTGGCTACCCAGGGTAAACATTAACGAGTATTTTCCAACCAATTTTTATTCTATGGAATGATGAACTGCTGGGTTTGTTGCGCGCCGCCTGCCGTCACCGGAAATCGAACACGGGGACGGTGGATTCGTAGTTAGCGATGCTAACCACTATACAACACCTAGGCGCATATATATATATATATTATATATATATATATATATATTATATATATATATATATATATATATATATATATACAACATATATATATATATATTATATATATATATATATATATATATATATATATATATATATATATATACAGAGGGTGTACTAAAATTACCAAGTAAACTTTTATATGTCTGTTAATCAGTCGTGGAACGTTGTGAAGAATGTGTTCAAGTTGAAGAAAACCACTTTGAACATCTAAAATAAACAATTATTGTTGCTTTTGTTATTGTTGCGTTCATATATACACAGAGGTTGTTCAAAAAGAAACGCAACTCGAAACAGAAAGAAAAGGGTTAGGTTACAATTATACATGCATTCCCCAATGGGTTGCGTTTCTTTTTGAATACCATATATATATATATACATATATATTATTTAGTTTACCTTAAAATTGTTGCTTTTAAATGAAGTAGCATTTTCTGTACATAAAATAGAATGTTAGTGTTTTCTACTAACTACATATTAGGTTATGATAACTAATACTGTAGTTTCTTTTCATTGTACTCACCTCAAGACTTAGACCAACTTGGTCGACCGGACATTCTGTTAATAATCTAATGAACTAACGTAAGTAAACTTAACCTAACCTCACCTAACTTAACATAACCTAACCTCACCTAACTTAACATAACCTAACCAATTAGACACTATAATGAAGTATGGCGTACGTCATATTTCGGGCAGACTATTGTTTAATTACGTTGCAGCAAGAGCTTTAACCTAACCATAACTATGTTAACTTAACCTAACTTAACCTAATTTAATCTATCCCAAATAACTTGTCAATTAAATGTCACGTCGAGAGAATGAAAAGAGTTGGGTCACATCAAAAAATCCCAGATCAAAAGTCAATTTTGTTTAACTCTTAATCCCTACCCATTATAAAAGTTACGCTAGCAATACCCGGGGTACTGGGGTACACCAGTACCCCTGGTAGGGTTTAAGGGTCAATATTAGTGTTGAAAAATAATCGAAACTTTACAAACCGGTTTTTAATCGATCAGTTTTTTGAAAACCGGTTTTAACCGGTTATGACCGAAAAGTATAGTAATTTTTAAAAGCCACAATTGAAAGGTACTGACTTTAACTCTTAACAAGCATAGCTCATCGCCTATTTTTTGGTCAAAAGAATGCAAAAATGCAGCATCATATGTATGCATATGAATAAGAAAATGACAACTTTGACATATTTTATTTTAGCCAAAATAATACATTATTCAAACAATTTAGATTTGAAATAATTTTTCAAAATAAAACATCTATACTTAGAAAGAAATAAACTTATTTTTGTAAAAAAATTATAAAGAATAAAAATAATTTATCTCTATTTTGGAAAAAACATTGAAATAAAATTTTTTAATAAAAAAAACTTTACCTAGAAAACAAAATTGACTCTTCGTGTAAGAAAAAATATATAAATTAATTTAGATTTTATCCCTATTTTGGAAATGACATCTTAAGAAACAAAGGGCATTAAGGGTCTTATACTGCGAATAGGGCTTTAGTCGACTGACTCTACACTACAGCCTACATGATGAGACAAACTGAAGATCGAGTTGCCAGATAGGCAAAAATTATACTGAAGAGCAGTTGCCAGTTTGTCACAATTTAACTTAATAGGTAATGTATTCGAAGTTATTTTTTGTGCGCTGTAGCGCGTAGCTGCATGTTCGCGCAAGTTTGAGCCAAATAAAAATCAATCGATAAAACCGGTTTTTTCTTTCGGTTTTCGATTTTTAGGGGAATTTTAGAAACCGGTGTTTTTACAAACCGGTTTTCAACACTAGTCAATATACTTAAGTATAACACGGGTAAGATAAATCTCATCCTAAAGAGAGATGTACTTCCCTTCATTTCACAAATGCAATCAGACCTCAAATAAAGCTTCAAAGATCACTCGAAATCACTTATAAACCAGGGAGATAACCAACCTTTTCAATTGACGATTCAATTACCGAATTTCCGAAATCCATTCGATGGCTGAATTTAGATGAAGTTGGTATATATATATATATATATATATATATATATATATATATATCAACGTAAAGAACGACGCTTGTATAGGAGAATATTCCGCGCAAGATGAGAGCGAGAGAACGAAACAAATGAAAAAATGAGGTAACCACCCGGGAATCGAACCCGGGATCTTCCGATTGCCGGTCAGATATGATAACCATTACACCACGGGCCTCACTCAATCAAATGCCGTAATTCCTCTACATACGCGCAGAAACCAATGCCCCAAGGGGGCACCTCCCGCATGCCGTACATTATATACATTTAAACTGCAAACACGCAGTATAATTAACGTAACGAACGACGCTTGTATAGGAGAATATTCCACGCAAGATGAGAGCGAGAGAACGAAACAAATGAAAAAATGTAGAGGAACTACGGCATTTGATTGAGTGAGGCCCGTGGTGTAATGGTTATCATATCTGACAGGCAATCGGAAGATCCCGGGTTCGATTCCCGGGTGGTTACCTCATTTTTTCATTTGTTTCGTTCTCTCGCTCTCATCTTGCGCGGGATATTCTCCTATACAAGCGTCGTTCTTTACGTTAATTATACTGCGTGTTTGCAGTTTAAATGTATATAATGTACGGCATGCGGAAGGTGCCCCCATGAGGCATTGGTTTCTGCGCGTATGTAGAGGAATTACGGCATTTGATTGAGTGAGGCCCGTGGTGTAATGGTTATCATATCTGACCGGCAATCGGAAGATCCCAGGTTCGATTCCCGGGTGGTTACCTCATTTTTTTCATTTGTTTCGTTCTCTCGCTCTCATCTTGCGCGGAATATTCTCCTATACAAGCGTCGTTCTTTACGTTAATTATACTGCGTGTTTGCAGTTTAAATGTATATATATATATATATATATATATATATATATATAAGCATCATAACTTTATATTAGTTTTCGATTACTGTAGTAATACACTGACTTTTTGTAATTTGCTTACCCTGACTGCACGCCACTGATATACTGTATATATATATATATATATATATATATATATATATATATATATATATATATATATATATATACAGGGTGGGCCGTAAGTTTCCATACATAGGAAAATTTAAATACGTGCGTCGGTATTTGGATCAGCAGTTTCCGGATGCTTGGATTGGTCGGCGTGGTACTGTGGAGTGGCCTCCCAGATCCCCAGATCTCACCCCCCTTGATTTCTATCTTTGGGGCACTTGAAGGCCATGGTGTATCAGGAAAAGATACGAGACATAAATCATCTAAAGGAACGTATCACCAACGCCATTACAAGCATAACGTCAACTGTGCTAATGCGTGTTCATCAACAGTGGGGAACACGTATTGAAATGTGTTTTCAAAACAATGGCAACCATGTAGAGCATATTATATAAATAAAA
Source organism: Bathynomus jamesi (assembly GCA_023014485.1). Lineage (NCBI taxonomy): Eukaryota > Metazoa > Arthropoda > Malacostraca > Isopoda > Cirolanidae > Bathynomus > Bathynomus jamesi. Next base: position 157,119 of record JAJOZX010008569.1, on the reverse strand, counting down.
ATGGTTGTCCATAAAAAAAAAATTAATTTTCCTATGTATGGAAACTTACGGCCCACCCTGTATATATATATATATATATATATGTATATATATCCGTGTGGATTTTACCAACCTGCTTTCTTAAGTCTTATATAGTGTAGAATTTTTATGTTGTAGGTTTCCCATATGTATACTATATATACACCTTTGGTTAGCTTCCGCCCGAATTGTTCATTCTGACGAAGGTCAAGCTTTTCACTCCACCTTAGACCGACAGTTTAACGTGGAATCCGAACCACGCCCCATCAGCAGCCCAGCGTCTTAACCACTAGACCACCTAGGGTACCCATTTATCTACCAACCACTTTCTTTATTGTGTGGAAGGATGAACAGCTGGGTTTTGCTGCGCGCCGGCTGCCAACGGGTCTCGAACCTGGGGCCGATGGATTCGTAGTCAGCGACGCTAACCACTACACCACCGAGGCGCATCACTACACGACATTGTTTAACTTCCTTCCCAGCATGTAATGTCATATGACGGAGGGGGCCTATAGCTTTACGTGGGATCCGAACCACGTGTCGCTACATCATCTGTACGTAGAAGACAGTCACCCATCCAACTACTCTCCAGACCCAGTATCGCTTAACTTCGCTCATCGACGCGAAGCGGTGTTACGACATATATATATATATATATATATATATATATATATATATATATATATATATATATATATATATATATATATATATGTCGTTGTTTTTCTGAAAGGGATCGCTTCTAAAAAGTCGAATTCTCAATATGATTAAGAATAAGAACAGAAGGGAGGTGATCATTTATCTTCATTGGTCGAGGTTTCGGGTTTGCTACCCATTTTCAAGGCTAAAATTATAATAAAATGCAATTAAAACAAATGCGAGATTTAAAAAAAAAACATAAAAATTTAAAATTTAAAATTTTAATCACTATTACAATTAAAATACAAACATTGAAGACTTATCTGAGCTCTAACATGATGGAGACTGAATCACAAGTAGAAATAAAAACTTACAACTATTGGTTGGTAAATTAGGGGATACGGAGTGGAATGACTGATGAGTCATGATGAGTGTGGGATAAGCTTTTTTGGTGTAGAGTGATTCTAAAATTCTAAAGTCAAAAGGGGATGGATGAGCGGCTAAAATTTTAAGAGCATTAAAACTAATATTGTGACGATAAAGAATGGTATGACGTCGTATCGGTGAATTTTCCTTAGAGTCTAAGCTATCTCAGTCCTGTGGTTGATTACTTTGTGGGAACAGACTCTCACCTTTGGCACTCTGGTGGTAGAGCCAATATATGTTCCTCACTCACAGCGAGTACAAGTAAACTTGTAAACAACACCAAACCGCCTTAACAGAGGAAAACAATCTCTCAGATGGAAGAGAGAACATCGTGTAAACGGATTTTCTAATATAAGCTTAAAATCTAAGGCAGGAAAACTTTGGCGTAGAATACATGTGAGTTGTCTTTAAAAGGATACATTAAGATATCCAAAATGCGGGAGACAAATGTACCTTATGTCTTTGGGGACAGTAACTATAGGGAATTTAAGTCGACAAATAGAGAGCAGGAAGCCAGAAACTTGGCTGTTAAACACAGAAATGGGATAACTGTTTTTATAGAAGTAATCTTTTAGGCATGCTAACTCTTGGTGAAAACCAGGATGAGGACAAGCGAAAGGCACGGCAAACAAAGATTCGAATAAAATTCACTTTAAACAAACATTGGCAAAAACTATAAAAGTTAGTGCCCAGTCCTGTAAAGGACTTCTTCCTGTAAACCGAAGTGCAAAGTTTATTGTTAAGTCTAGATATTTTAACGTTCAGAAAAGGCAACGAAACAATGGATATCGAAACAAATAACTCTTTGCTCTTTCTGGACGTCAAAATTTAGATACCTAGAAAAGAATTGCTAAAAATGTTTGTGCCTCCAAACCAACAAAAAATTAATAGAAATTAGCTCTCAATTAAGTTCATAACACATGAAGTTCACTGACAACTTCAATACCAAACAAATCTTCACTCGGTCAATCTTTAATTTTTCTTTTACGAGAAGCAGTGTTGATTGTTCAACTTTTTCATGTAGTACATAAGCAGAAGATCAAATTCTAGTGACCTGTATTTATTTGGTGAAGGGGATAGTTTATCCACACTCTAAAACACGAGCAACCTAGTCCAACCTACTTTCTGGGTTATTCTTTATATTCTGCTCTCTAACTTTTTCATTAAGTAGGTTGCAAATGAATATAGGGTGTCCAGAAAATAATATAGGGGTTTTAGAGTTTCCATTTAAAACCCCGAGTATTAGTTTTTGGACACCCTGTATTTATTTTAGATTTGTTTCTATTTCCTTCAGTTCCTTAACCGTTATGTTCCTTCTCACTTATTTTATATTTATTTAAACGCTTCGAACCTTTTTTTTGGAAACTTCAATACTTTTTTTTCCACCGCTTTGTATTCGAATATATACACCGTCTGCCAAAAAAAAGGGTTCACTCTAAAAACATCCATGGAATCAACATTTTTCAAACAATCAGTATGAAACGTATACACGTAAAAGATACATAAAACATCTACCTGTAAACCAAATTTCAGTTCGAAGCTATCAAAAATAACGATTTATTAAATACAGCAATCCCTTGCCAACCGCGGGTTTTGCAACCGCGGTTTCGAGTATCCACGCAAAATTTTCTGTATACCGTTTTGGCTACCGCGGTCTACAGTTTTGCTTAACCACGGTTTTTCGTGTTCCGCACCGTAGCAATCATTTATTATTTCGTTTATATTTGATAGTGAGGTGAAGGTCACCCCTCATTATTAAAGGTAAATAAAAGTATTCTTATTCACTATTAATATTTAATGTTGTTTTGTTCGTTAATGTTCATGTTAATGTTAATATATATTAATGTTGTTTTGTTCTACAGGTACATATTTCTCATGTTTACTGAGTGAATAGGATGCATAATTAAAGAAAAAAGTGAGTGTCAACCACGGCCGTGGAACCTAACCCCCTATTTCCCATAAGCCTTTAGTTTTACCAACCGCGGTTTTGCCAACCAAGGGGGTTTTCAGGAACATAACCCCCGCGGTTGGCGAGGGATTGCTGTATTTTTCTAATAATACTACAACTGATGCTCGACAAACTAATCAAGAATCTTTATTTCCATTTTCACTTTTGTAAACTCCAATATACAATTTTTTTGCAGGGTTATAAAATATAGTGAATATGCCATTTTCAGAGGAAGATAAGATTATAATTAAGCATTATAGACTAGAAAAGGGATATGGACAAACGAAACTACTCTCCGAATTCCCCAACAAAGAATGGACTCTTGGTGGTTTGGGAAAGCTTCTGAAGAAAATTGACGAGACTGGGGATATCAAAAGAAGAGAGGAAAGTGGGCGACCGAAAACTGTTAATGGAAGCATTTCCTATATTTTATAAATCTTATGATGTATTTTATAACTAAAATGAGAATAAAAATTTTATTACCAAAGTTTTACCGCCTTTGTGGACTCCCAGAATTCAAAACTGGAGCGATGTTCACCAACAAAATTTGTTGAACATAAACAATCCTCATTAAATCATTAATTTTGAATATAATAATCTGAAAATTGGTGTACATATAAACTGTTTACATATTTTTGCTATGTATGAGTTTCATTATGATTGGTTAGTAAATGTTGATTTCATGGCTGCTTTTAGAGTGAACCCTTTTTTTTTGGCAGACGGTGTAGTATTGGCTATATTTTGTTTTCTATTATCGAAAAGCATCATTCTTCTCACGATTTCTCTTCAAGTAAAATTTTCCAGTTAATTTATTTTATTTTTACATTTACAATTTTCTGGTCTGTTTCTTTTTACTTTAAATCTAATCCTCCCAATGTGCTTTTCTTTCCTTTCGAGCGAACTTTACGTTCTTTTCCATCTAATTTCATTTGAACTGCTATCGGAGTATATGGTGGGGAATTATTTGTTTGGCTAACATCTATACATTTATTATTGTGTTATTATTTGTTATGATAAGGTCCATTGCAGTACGTTTTAGATTCGCGTTGTCTTTGCGTGTAACTTTTTGTGGAAGGGTGTGTTTGTCAAGTTTCAATAGCATGTGCACCGGGATTCCGGCCATCATCATTCTCTCGACGTGACATTTAATCGACAAGTCATTGTGAGTGAACTAAAATTAGGTTAGCTTAGGTTAGCATAAATTAGGTTAGGTTAATTTTCACACTTTCGCAAAATAAAGACGAAACTCATGCAAAGCAAATGCCAGACGTTTTCAAACAGTAATTGTGATACAGTAGAAGATCGCCAGTCCGAGTATCTGTGGTCCGAACACATCTTTAGTCCGAATTCTCACGCATTTAAGGTTCCCGCCATTCCCGCTCCATTTTGCGTGACCTGTCGTAGACCAACCATCGCTCGGTCATTTATTTGCATATATATATATATATATATATATATATATATATACAGGGCGTCCCAAAAAAATGTATACACACTTTAACAGCTGATAGCTCAATTGATGTTTCTTTCTTTCCAAGTTAAACCCATTAGAATTAATAATGGCAGTCAGACTAAGCTTTGAACAAAGGAAATTCATTCTAAAATGCTACTGGAAGTGTGAAAACGCAGTTGAAGTGCAAAGACAGTTTAGGAGGGAGTTTCAAACAGATCCACCAACGCGACTTACCATCACTCGAATTAGAGATAAGTTTGAAGCCGATGGAACTGTTCAGAATGTCCACAAGAAGCGTTCCGGAAGACCACGGACATCGACAAGCCCCACAAAGCAAGAAAGAGTACTGGAAACGTATCACCAAAGTCCAAGAAAATCTGTGCGGCAAGCGAGTCGTGAGGTAGGAATTTCAGAATCGTCTGTCCAACGCATTTTGAAGCGCTGTCAATGGAAAAGTTACATTCCAAGATTAGTCCATGCTATTAATGAAGATGATCCGGACCGAAGAGTGGAGTATTGCGAGTGGTACTTGGCACGATGTGGATGTGGATTGGACGAAGGGGTTTCGTAGAATACCCTCCGCGTTCACCAGACCTCACACCACTAGACTTTTTTTATGGGATACTTAAAAGACAAAGTCTACGCTATAAAACCTGCAACAGTCGCTGAATTGAGAGCAGCCATTCAACGAGAATGCAAACAAATACCAAACGAAATGTTTCGTGATGTTTGCGATTCCATTGCTTCGCGTTATCAGCAGTGCCTGGACCAGAACGGACGTCAGTTTGAAAACAGGCGTTGACAAAACAATTAAATAATGTCTGTAGATTCTATTACATTTTGAAAATGAAATGTATTTTAATAAACACTGCCTTTATAATTATTTAAAGTGTGTATACATTTTTTTGGGACGCCCTGTATATATATCAAGGATGGGAAATCGAAATATTTTTCGATTCAAATTCGAATCCGATTTTCATGCAATTAGAAATATAGATTCGAATTCGGATTCAAATTTTTCGGTTTTTATCGATTCGAATTTTTTTCCGATTCGGATTATTTCTTTTTCGATTTCGATCCGATTCGAATCCGATTCGGATCCAGGCCTAATTTTTCTTGATTTTTACGAGTTCATTTAATAAAATTATACCTATCATCGTTGTTTTAGTCAAGGGGTGGCTATTATTAATAAGTTTCATTTTTAATAAATAATACAGATAATTCTCAGTCTATTAACGATCTGAGTAATAACTTTAGATTTACTCTTAATAAGGTGCAAAAAAAAATCATTCATATAAGCTAATTTATTAAACAATTAAGGCTCATATATATAAGAAATATTAATTATAGCATACATAAAAATTAAAATATGATAATACTTTAAGAAATATATCCACTGTATAGATACAAATTTACAAATTAAAATTAGCCCTGACAACTAAGATATTTTCAATGTTCGAAGGCAAAAGGTTATTTCTTTGAGGAGCGTGTGAAATTGTCACTCTCGGACAATACCAAAATTTAAGGATTAGGATTAGCACCTTAATGGATGGAGTATAGGATTAGTATGATTTTTGTCCGAGCAAACAGATTCTCGGAAAGGTCAGTCTTTACCTGTGGTGAAACCGGAAACGTTAATAAGCCTTATAAGTTATTTATAAGTTATAACCAAATTTTTAAAATCCGGATCCATATTTTTTATCGATTTGAATTCGAATTCGGATTCATCGTTTCTTTTCGATTCGGATCAAAATTTCGATTCAGATCCGCGCCCGTTTTTCGATTCGAATTTTTTTTCGATTCAGATTTCTCAAAAATATCGATTAATTCCGATTATCTATTCGAATCCGATCCGATTTCTCATCTCTGATATATATATATATATATATATATATATATATATATAATATATATATATATATATATATATACATATACACAAATAACATTAAAAAAACACATCAGATATCCAAAAAACACCTCTGTTAAAGTTACGAAATTTTTCGCACCTCAATCTGGGCTTATAGGAAACATCGCAATCGAAAAAATCAGTAATTCGAACACTGCTCGGTTCCAAGAAATTCGGACTGGTGATCTTCTACTGTGTAACACACAGGATCAAAACAGGATAAAGTGAACTCTTTGATAAACAGTTTAATTTAGCGTTTAGTTCACCTAAATCAGAAATAGAGATGCAAATTATTTTTTGCAGATGATACACAAGAAGGAAGGACTGATTCAAACAAGAGCTTGCTTCATGATAATAATCCTTCAGTATAGGCCTAATTCAGTATTTCGATTGTGAGAGACAACTAGGCACAAAGGTATGATGACACATGACAAGCAACGTTTCTAAAGGAATGCGAGAAAGTGTATCAGAACAAATATTCACATTCCCTTTATATTGGGGAATGCATCATTAATTCGACACAGGCTTGATCCCGCACTCCCCCATTTATACAAAAGTGGAAAAAGATTCATGCCTAAAACTTATCGACCAGTAGAACTCGCGTCACATCACAGCAAAATAATTTTGAAATAAGAAACAATTCTCCACAGAGGGTAAAAAAAAATGGAAGTCATGTGGAGAGTTTTCATGGCGGAAACGTGAACATCATACTCAAATTCTGAAAGAGTGTTTCTGCCGATAACTGTGTACTCTTCAGTCCTTGTAGGCTCACACAGCAAATACGATAATGAAAATTTCGAATCTTTACAAAGAATCTTCATTCATAATTCATTTATCATCATAAACAACAGGAACTAGTAAAAAGCGAGAATTAAGGCGGGTTTACACGAGGCTAGTTTCACGATCGTGGTGCTTACTTTCGTATGCCACGCCCCGTGTAAACTACTCAATCGTTGACCACGCTTTGAAGGACACTCCTTCACGACTGTTTCGTGGGCATTCCAACACAATGGTTAGAGGGTACCCACACCATCTGTTGTCAGTCCGACCCCGCCAAGCGTCAACAGATGGCGTAGCAGAGAGCTTAGGTGCAGAGTAGGCCGGTCCTATTGCTTGCCACTCCCCTTTACTTTCCCCAGTTATATGAGAGTCTCCTTTTAATATATATACATCGGAAAATTTGAAAAACCAAGAAAACACAAAAATAAATAAGACATTGGTAAAAAGCTTACAATAAATTTTGTAAACTTGTGTGTGTGTGTGTGTGTGTGTGTGTGTGTGTGTGTGTGTGTGTGTAGGTACTGGGTATATGTGAGATCGAGTGTGTAATAATTAACAGACGTAGTGGGATAGATTCTTGGTGAAGTAACACTTTTGATGTACCTCTGAACATAACATTAAAAATAATTTATATAAAAAATGCAGAAACCTTTTTATTATTGGTGAAAAAACCTTAGTTCTAATTAGGTTAGGTTACGCTAGCTTAGGTCAGTTAATGTTAGATTATCTTAAGTTAGCTAGTACCTCTCTATTTAAGGACATAACAGAAATCCACTCTTCGAACCCACAATTGCGTCCGGAACGCTTATTAAGCTCTTCTCGGTTCAGTAGTACTGTATGCCTGCATTCGGGGAGACAGACATGAATCAATTTGAAAATTTCTCCCCTCACCTTCCTTCATGAAGATCCTTCACCGTCCTTCATGACGGTCCCCTCCCTCGTCCTTTATAAAGTGTCTTTCATGGTCTTTCATGAGAAATAAAATCCTCCTTGGGTTCCTTCAAGGTCACACAAACAGACAAAAACAGACAAAAACAAACAAACAAACAAACAAACAAACATTCCCGAGGCCGAGGATAGGTTAACCCAAGTGTAGGTTAAATAGAAAAAAAATTCGTGACTCTTTTTACGTAACGTTCCGCCACGGTCCGCTGTGTCCGTGGCCCCGTTAGTTTTATCTTAATTCACGTCACTTCTAGCTGCAGGGGGAGCAATATTCCCACTCATCAGACTGATTTTCTGTGTATATATATATAGGGTGAACCAAATGTAGGTGGACAGTAAATGATAACGTTTATTTTGAGAATGCATATTTAATTTTTTTGTATACTATAATACAAAATAAAATTTAAATAAATTTAGTTATAATATTTAATATAATATAACACAAACACCATAGTTATAATGAACACCATAGTTATAATATAATATAACACAAACCGTATTCAACCTACTGTCCACCTACTTTTTGGTTCACCGTGTATATATATATATATATATATATATATATATATATATATATGTATGATGAATAAAACCATGAAGGGAAAAGAAACACAAGGTGGCTCAAGCGCTTTCGTCTAATGACATCCTCAGGAACACTGAAGTAAAAGGAGAGTTCAAGACGATATAAAGGTTACAAAAATATATGTACAGTGTGTGTATATATATATATATATTATATATATATAGTACGTATAGAAATATAAATTGTGGGAGGAGCAAATACATTTGTACGGAAAACTGACAATTTTAGCACTTTGCCCGAAATTCAACATAAATTCGAATGGCTTGTTTACAACCAATTTTTTTTAGTCATTGTCTGAATGATACAGAGGTCACAAAAGAATAAAGAAATGAAAATAAATATAAATTGGAATCGAAAATAGATAAAATAAAATTACAAACTGATGCCTAAATGATATATAGGTCACAACCGAAATACATAAAGAAATAAACATGCGGATAAAACAAAAAAAAACTGTAAGCGGAGCAAACAAATTCAAGTTCAATTGGAAGGTTTACAATCAATTTAATAGATGATGCCAAAATGATATATGTCACAAAGAAATAAAATAAAGAAATAAACCTATAAAATAAATTGAAACATAAATTGTAAGAGAAACACAAATTTATAAGAGAAAAAATTACCAAAGGTTTTTATAGTTATTGTCTGAATCACACATAGGTCACAAAAGAATAAAAAAAGTACAAATAAATATGAACTATCGTGTGAATAATAACACTCGCACCTTGTCGAAGAATATTTTAGTACTTCCATTTTTCCCGGGCTTCTTAGGCATTGCTAATGTACTTAAACTTTTGGATATCAGTGTAGTTTTTTCATATAACAATATTGTGAAAAACATCATAGTAAAAAACAGCCCTACCAATAATTTAGGCATTATTTATAAAATTGGGTTGTAAACAATGTGATTCCGTTTAC
>JAJOZX010008569.1:77500-142500 GCA_023014485.1 Bathynomus jamesi | reverse complement strand
GCCCGTCCTTCCTCTTTGAAAGGGAGGTTCGGGCCCTCTGTTCATCAGAGTTTCTCAGCGCTCGGGAGGCGCGGGAGCGGTTGCGTGGCGGCGAGGCCCGGCGTGGTGCCTCGTACGCCGAGGCTCTCCGTTCCCGGACCCCGTCCTCACCGGCGGTTCCCAACGCGCCTCCACCCACCGTGTCCGCTACTCCCAGTCCATCCTCTGCGCCCAGCGGACTCCTACCGCGGCTCCCCGTACTACCAGCGCGTCCCCACGTGCTCCCTCCGCGAACGCCGATGCTTCGTCGGCAACCCCCCTGCCCCTTCTACGCCCTCTCCACCGGCGCCTTCGGCCACCCCCATTCCGGATCGTGACCCGCCGTCACCCACGCGGGCCGCACGACGGAGATAGGGGCCGCAAGCGCCGCGCCAGTGGTGACCCCGAAAGGTTCGACGCCATAAGCTCGCATCACCTTCCTCTCCTAAACACAAACGCCCCCTTCGCCCTACCGCCCCGGTGTCCTCACCGTCCCCACTGCGCAACCGTTATGCACGCTCCCCCCTGGGGTCCCCGTCGGCCCTCGTGGTGGGGGCTGAGATACACCCCTCTCCGCCCGGTCGATGGACCCACTGGAGGGGGAACTCGCCCGCCTGGTCGGCGTGGGTGGGACGTGCACGCCCCCGCGTTTGACCCGCCCCATCTCTCTCCTCGACCTGCCAATGCCTCTGGGTGAGGTATTATTTTCCACTCCCCCTCGTAGTCCTGCCTCCCCCGCACCTCCGGTGAAGGGAGGGGCATTCTGGATACCTCTCACATCCCCTTCTCTGCATCGCTCTCCCCCGGACGTCCGGGAGACTACTCCTCTGGAGGACTTGCCGGCGTCTGGTTCCACATCGCCCCCTCGTCGGGGGGACCCTCGCCTTCGCCCTCGTTCGGCGTCCCTCACTGAACTCCGGGGCTTTCCGATTCCCTCTTTAATCTCGGGCCGCCCGATCGGCCCACCCACCCCATAATCATCCTTTACGCTGACCTTCCTACCCTCCCTATACCTCGCTCCTGCAGTGGAACATCCGCGGGCTCCTGGTAGGCCTCGAGAGTCTCTCCTCTCTCCTGGCCTCCAGGTGTCCGGCGTGTTTCTGCCTTCAGGAGACGATTCTGGGATCCCGTTCCCTCCCTCGAGTGTCCGGTTACTGCGGGCTCCCTTCCCCGCCTCTCGATGGGGCGGGGAGGGGGGGCGCGCGGTCTTCGTGCACCGCTCCGTCCCTTTCCGCCCCTCCCGCTCCGTACAGTCCTGCAAGCTGTGCCGTGCGCCTTTTCTTGGGGCGCCAGCTCACGGTCTGCTCTCTTTACCTCTCCCCTAACGTACGCCCTCCACCCGATTCTCTCCGTGACCTAATTCTCCAGCTTCCCGCCCTTTTCTGATTCTCGGGGACTTCAACAGTCGGGACCCGGCCTGGGGGGTTTTGCTCCACCTTTCTCTCCGGGACCCTTCTCTCCCTTATGGACGAGCTCGAGTTCACCTTTCTGAACGATGGCTCCCCAACCTGCCTTCACTCGGCCCATGACAGTTTCACCTGTATCGACCTTTCCCTGGTTTCCCTCGAAATCGTGACGGAGTTCACCTGGGAGGTCCTGCCGGATTCTTCCGGCAGTGACCATTTCCCAGTGTGTCTTACCCCGACCCGTCTCCTCCCCCCCACCTCTGTCCGCCCGCTGGCTGTTCGCCCGAGCAGACTGGGCCTCATACGCGAGGGGCACGGCGATCTCGCCATCAATTCCTGCCTTTCCCTCCGTCAATGAGGCCCTCGCCTTCCTCGAGAGTAAGATCCTCTCGGCTGCCGCCAGTTGCATCCCCCGTACCTCTGGCTCCCCCAGACCGCGAAGCGTCCCATGGTGGACCCCAGAGTGCTCCCATGCCGTTCAGGAGCGGCGCCGTGCCGGCCGCCGCTTCTACCGGACCAGCCAGCTGGAGCACAAGATAGAATTTCAGCGCCTGAAGGCAGTGGCCCGTCGGGTCCTGAAACTGGCCCGGCGTACCTCCTGGCGGAGTTACGTGTCCGGGATCTCCTCCTCGACTGCCCCCTTGACTGTTTGGCGCAAGGTGCGTAGCTTTGAGGGGACCCGTGTCCCCCCTCGACCCCCGGTGCTTCGGGTCGGGGACGACGAGTTCGTGTCCGATCCGGAGGCCGTCGCGAACGCACTCGCGGCGCACTTTGCAGCCATCTCCAGTTCCGATTCCCCCCACTCCCGCCGCGACCCACCGGAATTTCCACCTCATAGGAATGACCCCTATAATCACCTCTTCCACATGACAGAGCTTCGGGAGGCCCTCCGCCCCCGACGCTCCTCCGCCCCCGGCCCCGATAATATCCCCTATGACCTTTTACGGCATCTCCACCACTCTGCTCTCAGCTTTCTACTGGACCTCTATAACCGGATTTGGTTGGAGGGTTCATTTCCGGACCGATGGCGTGAGTCCATCGTCGTCCCCATCCCGAAGCCCGATAAAGACCCCTCACTCCCGTCGAACTATCGCCCCATTTCCCTAACATGCTGTGCCTGCAAGGTGATGGAGGCGATGGTCGCCTCGCGGCTGTCCTTTACCTTGGAGGCGAGTGACCAGTACCCTGCTACCCAGGCTGGTTTCCGGCGCTTCCGGTCTACCACCGACCCCCTCCTTCTCCTTAGCCATGACGTGCAGGAGGCTTTCTCCCGGCGTCATTTGTACTCGCCGTCTTTTTCGACCTCCAGAAGGCCTACGATACTACCCGGCGGAGCGCGGTCTTTGACTGCTTACGCTCCCTGGGTTTCGTAGGCTTTCTCCCTTCCTTTATTTATAACTTCTTGTCCGCCCGTTCTTTCCGCGTCCGCATCGGTTCTGCCCTCTCTGACCGCTTTCCGTTGGAGGAGGGTGTCCCTCAGGGTAGTGTCCTTAGCGTCTTGTGTTTCTCACTCGTGATGAACACAGTCGCTACGGTCCTGCCTACATCCGTTCGTAGCTCCATCTATGCCGATGACCTGGCTATCTATTGCTCTGGCCGCCTCCCGTCTTTGGCTGAACGTCGGCTCCAGCTAGCCATCAATGCGGTGGTTCGCTGGGCGTCCTCGGTTGGCTATGCTTTCTCACCCTCTAAGTCTTCCAGTATGCTTTTCCGTCCTCGGCGCCTCCGTTTGTCGCATACCTTCGCTCTTACCCTTGCCGGCACTCCTCTTCCCCTCGTCCCATCCGTTAGATTCCTGGGTATGACCCTCGACGGATTTTTCGGTTGGGTTCCACACCTTAGGCGGTTGCGGCAAACATCTCGCCGCACCCTCTCCCTTTTGGGTCATCTGTCCCACACGACCTGGGGGGCGGACAGGCGTACTCTGCTGCGCCTGTACACCTCCCTGGTGCAATCCCGTGTCGACTACGGCTGTGTGGTCTACAGTTCCGCCTCCTCTCCGGCACTCCGTATGCTGGATCCTCTTCTCCACCGTGGCCTTCGCCTGGCGTCGGGTGCCTTCCGCTCGTCCCCTGTCGCTAGTCTTCAGGTGGACTGTGGACACCCCCCCCTGCCCCTTCGCCGGGGCCTTCTCATGGCGAAGTGTTACCTTCGCATCTGCCGCCTCCCGAAGTCCCTACTCTTCTCCGCGATCTCCCAGGCGCTACCCCGGCCTGACACGTGGCATTTCGCTGCCTCTCTGGCCGAGATTTTCTCGTCCCTGGGGATCCCCCCACCCTCTATTCTGCCGTTCTCCTTCGATCTGTCGCCCCCCTGGCGGACCACCCCTATCTGCCGTTGCCAGGCGCTCCGTGGCCTGCGTAAGGAGTCTCTTCCTGCCGTCCTCCGGTCTTCTTTTCTGGCCCATCTTCCCGTCCATTCGGACGACGTTCCCGTCTACACCGACGGCTCGCGCTCCCCTGCAGGTGTCGCGGCCGCCGTCTTCTCTCCGTCATTGTCACCTACCTCCCGGGGTATCCCCCTGCCGGTTCAGGCCTCCATCTTTTCCGCGGAGCTCTTTGCCCTTCTGGAAGCCCTCCGTCTGGTATCGGGTTGTTCGCGGTCCTCCTGTACCATTTTTTCGGACTCGCTGAGCGCCCTTCAGGCGCTCGAGCGCTATGATTCCCCGGACCCCTCGTACGCCTTATTCAACAAGAGTACCATGTCCTGCACACCATTCACCGGATCCGGGTCACCTTCTGCTGGGTTCCCGCCCATGTTGGTGTTTCCGGTAATGAGGCGGCGGACCGCTTAGCCCGGTCCGCCGCCTCGCTGCCTCCCCTCCCCCGCCCGCTCCCCTTCTCAGACTATGTGCAGGTCTTTCGTTCCTTTTACGATCGCATGTGGCAACAGTCCTGGGACGATGCCACCGGAAATAAACTCTGGTCCATCCGCCCCCGTCTGTCATATTGGGTGTCCTCTTTCCACCGCTCCAGACACAAAGAGGTCGTCCTTGCGCGGCTTCGCATCGGCCATACGCGCCTCACGCACGGCTATCTTATGTTCCGGCAGGAGGCTCCTCGTTGCGCCTCCTGTCAGTCGCCCCTCACCGTCTCTCACATCCTTGTGGAATGCCCCACCCTGTCGTCAGTACGTCGTCGCGCTTTTCCGTTCCTTTCTGATTTCCCCCTCCCCGAACGTTTACGCCTTATGCTCGCTGAGAGCCCTCTCTTCTCGCTTGACCGTCTTTTCCTCTTCCTCTCCCAATCTCGCATCCTATCTGAGCTTTAGGTGGCTTCTCACCTGTAGTCCGCTGTTCTCCCTTTTCTAGTGCCTTTTCTCCGTCTCCGTTTCTCTTTCTCGTATTCCGCCTCGCCATGATATCCGCTACCATATAGCGGGAAATGGCGGTAAACGCCCCAATACAAAAAAAAAAAATAAAAAATATATGTCGTATATATATCCTATATATGCCGTATATATTCTTATAGTTCTTTATATATCATTTAGGCATCATTTTGTTTTCCAGTTCATATTTATTTGTACTTTTTTATTCTTTTGTGACCTATGTATGATTCAGACAATAACTATAAAAATCTCTGGTAATTTTTTCCCTTATAAATTTGTGTGTTTCTCTTACAATTTATGTTTCAATTTATTTTATAGGTTTATTTCTTTATTTTATTTCTTTGTGATATACCAGGTGAACCAAAAGTAGGTGGACAGTAGGTTGAATAGGGTTTGTGTTATATTATATTATAACTATGGTGTTCATTATAACTATGGTGTTTGTGTATTATACGAATTCTAAAATCTATTGGGTTGAAAGCTTATCGTCCACGACTAATTCATGGCTTATTGGAGGATGACCCAGACAGGCGGCTGCAATTTAGTGAGATCATGCTGAACGAAATTGAAGGAAATCCAATAATTTTAGATAACATTGTGTGGACCGATGAGGCTTCTTTCAAATTATCAGGTCATGTTAACCGACATAATTGTGTTTACTGGTATAGTGAGAACATGTATTTAACATTAGAGCAGCAACTAAACCAGCCTGGTGTCACTGTTTGGGGTGGTATTTCAAGTTCTGGTGTTTTGGGACCAATTTTTGTTGATGGAACAGTCACAGGTGATAAGTATCTCGAAATTCTAATGAATGAAGTTGTTCCACACTTACAACAGCAGCCTAATTCACATGACCTCTATTTCCAACAAGATGGGGCCCCTTCACATTATTCAAGAGCAGTCCGTGAGTATCTTGATGAAACATTTCCCGAGAAATGGATCGGCCGAAGAGGTCAAATTGAATGGCCTGCACGTTCACCTGACTTTACCCCAATGGATTTTTTCTTTTGGGGAGTACTCAAGGACAAAGTTTACAGTCGAAAACCACGAAGTGTTGGTGATTTGAAAAATTACATCAGAGATGCATTTCAAGAAATTAATGCACAAAGAAACTTGTGCAAAAATGCTTGCGAAGTGTGAAAGGTAGACTTCAAAGCTGTGTAAATTGTGATGGACAGCAATTTGAGCACCTGCGTTGATAAAATTTTCAGTGCTTTTGTATTTTATTGGTATAAGTTAATTTTTTTTTTATTTTGTATTATAGTATGCAAAAAAATTAAATATAATTGTATATGTATTCTCAAAATAAACGTTATCATTTACTGTCCACCTACTTTTGGTTTACCCGGCATCATCTATTAAATTGATTGTAAACCTTCCAATTGGACTTGAATTTGTTTGCTCCGCTTACAGTTTTTTTTTTGTTTTATCCTCATGTTTATTTCTTTATGTATTTCGGTTGTGACCTATATATCATTTAGGCATCAGTTTGTAATTTTTTTTTTAATCTATTTTCGCTTCCAATTTATATTTATTTTCATTTCTTTATTCTTTTGTGACCTTTGTATCATTCAGACAATAACTATAAAAAATTGGTTGTAAACAAGCCATTCGAATTTATGTTGAATTTCGGGCAAAGTGCTAAAATTGTCAGTTTTCTGTACAAATATATTTGCTCCTCCCACAATTTTTATTTCTATACTTATATATATATATATATATATATATATATATATATATATATATATATATATATATATACACTGTACATATATTTTTGTAACCTATATATTGTCTTGAACTCTCCTTTTACTTCAGTGTTCCTGAGGATGTCATTAGACGAAAGCGCTTGAACACCACTTTGTGTTTCTTTTCCCTTCGTGGTTTATCATCATAAATATTTTTCACGTGTCACTTTCGTGAAATAATTTCATATATATATATATATATATATATATATATATATATATATATATATATATACTGTATATATATATATATATATATATATATATATATATATATATACTCAAAATCCCATATTTACAAACATCTTGGTAAATCGGTCCGTACAAATTTACCTCTCGGCAAACCACCTAATTCTCTCATACGTAACAATGCACACAACAATAACCACCCATTTTCACAGTCTAGTTTCGTCGTACTTGATGCCGGAAACTCTGGCCTTAAGTTTAAAATTATGGAATCTTTGTTTATTTATTAATTAAAACTAGACCTAAATTGTGATGAATCATCGGTAGATCTGCTATGTTTTGGTTAAGGTACTTGTTTATTTTATTTATTTACCTTTTAGTTTTAGTGCTTTTATATTTTTCCTAGCTACTTTTTATAATTGTAACTTTAATTTCATCTATTTACCTTTTAGTTTTAGTGTTTTACATTTTCTTAGCTACCATTTTATAATTTTAACTTTGTTATTTTAAATTGTTATTAAGCAACTTACAATTTGGATGTGATGTGATTTTGTCTGTGATTTGGCATTTTATTTTTTAGCCCTGAAGATGGAATTAGTGCATTCCGAAACGTTGGTACTAATTAAACCTTGAAGGATGTTTATTTTCTCTCTGGTGGTCCTGTTCATTATTAAACTGCGTTTTCCACGCCATCAATTAATAGCCGATATATATATATTATATATATATTATATATATATATATATATATATATATATATAATGTTAATATCCGTACCATCAATTTAAAATACGGTATCGAGTTCCGTAACGGCTTATTTATATATTTGCTGAGGCGTCCTACCACCATGTTTATCCACGACAAATATGTAGATTATGTATCCCAGAGAAATACGCAATAAAGGGGGAAAACAGAGAACTATGAACGACAACACGCGCAAAAGATTAGTAGGCCTGACCGAAGCACACCATGAATAAATTAGGGGCTCATGGCTATAAATACATCTCTTAAACTAATCTAGGACTGCATCATCATTAGGTTTTCACTTCATCTATAGTTCATGTTTTAAAAACTGTTTACATCATTAATCCATCTATGAACCATTTAATGTTTGCAAAGTTAGTGTGTGTGTGTGTGTGTGTGTGTGTGTGTGTGTGTGTAATATTCAGAAGAAATCCAATGACAAGGAGGAATGTAAATGCCATGAAAAGTCTTCTTTAATGCGCAACGTTTCGAGCAATACGCTCATCTTCAGGCTAAACAATGACAATATAAAGTTAAAATCAATAAATAAATGAAACACATAAGACAAAATAATTACTATAAAACTTATTCTTAAAAGCAAAATTTAAAAAGACTAAAAGAAGAGGGTTAAATTCAAAGTTATAAAAATTTACATATAAAAATACAAGAAATTTAAAAAGCTATTTTAAAATTATATATAGTAAATTTGAAATTAATACACTGGGATAATTAAACTACTAACCTTCATTGCTGGTTCCGAGGCACAAGTAATTTAAAACAAAGCAAAGGGAAAATACTATGGGTTGGGTGGTTGGAGAGTTATAAGTTGGGGAGGGGGAATTATAAAAAATTTAGAGGGACAGCTGAGGAATCAACGTTTAGAGAAGGGGTCAATGTTTTAATATAAAGAGATTCCAAAATTCTAAGTGAGTTGGGACAAGGATTACAGCCGAGAATTTAAAATTATCCAGAGTGACATCTGTTTTACATTTAATACTATGTTCCAGGATACTAGAGGCTTCTTTTTTATTTAAAATTTTTACCTGTTCGACAACTTATTCCCATATGCGAATAAAATCTAGCCCTGAGAGAGCGCACGGTGCTGCCAATATAAGTACCAAGGAGACACCTTGGGCAGGTAAATAAATATACAACACCGCTACGCAACGAATCAGGAGTTCGATCCTTCGCTGAGAAAAAGCTACCTAAAGACGTTTTATTAATAAATATAATGCGAAAATCAATATTTTTTTTTTTTTTTTTTTTTTTTTTTTTACCGACTTGGTAAATTTAAGTTTAAATTCTTTATTCATGGGACCCATTTCAGGTACCAAGAAATATTTTACATCTTTAGGCACTGAAATACAGGGAAGTTGAGGGCTATAAACATTATTTAAGAAAGATCTTATTAATTTATCTACATATTGAACAGGAAAACTATTATTGGTAAAATATGATCTTAAATTATTAAATTCATCGTTAAGTAAGGTAAAACTAGAAGTCAAATTATATCCTCTGAACAAGAGAGTTTTAATACACGACATCTTATAGTTAAAATCAGTAAAACTAAAAAAATTCATGCCCAAACCGGTAAAAGTGGGTTTCCTGTAAACTGATGTAGTAATAGAATCACCTTTTTTCGAAATTAAAAGATCTAAAAAGGGAAGGGAGCCATTTTCCTCAATTTCCATTGTATAAGTTATATTGGGTTGCAGAGAATTTAAGAAGTTAAAAAATTGTTGCGCTTGTACAGCATTATCAAAAACGGCTATCGAGTCATCAACAAAGCGTCGCGTCGGTAATTTCGAAAAAAGGTGATTCTATTACTACATCAGTTTACAGGAAACCCACTTTTACCGGTTTGGGCATGAATTTTTTTAGTTTTACTGATTTTAACTATAATATGTCGTGTATTAAAACTCTCTTGTTCAGAGGATATAATTTGACTTCTAGTTTTACCTTACTTAACGATGAATTTAATAATTTAGATCATATTTTACAATAATAGTTTTCCTGTTCAATATGTAGATAAATTAATAAGATCTTTCTTAAATAATGTTTATAGCCCTCAACTTCCCTGTATTTCGGTGCCTAAAGATGTAAAATATTTCTTGGTACCTGAAATGGGTCCCATGAATAAAGAATTTAAACTTAAATTTACCAAGTTGTTAAAAAAAAAATTTTATCATACTGATTTTCGCATTATATTTATTAATAAAACGTCCTTAGGTAGCTTTTTCTCAGCGAAGGATCGAACTCCTGATTCGTTGCGTAGCGGTGTTGTATATTTATTTTACCTGCCCAAGGTGTCTCCTTGGTACTTATATTGGCAGCACCGTGCGCTCTCTCAGGGCTAGATTTTATTCGCATATGGGAATAAGTTGTCGAACAGGTAAAAATTTTAAATAAAAAAGAAGCCTCTAGTATACCGGGAACATAGTATTAAATGTAAAACAGATGTCACTCTGGATAATTTTAAAATTCTCGGCTGTAATCCTTGTCCCAACTCACTTAGAATTTTGGAATCTCTTTATATTAAAACATTGACCCTTCTCTAAACGTTGATTCCTCAGCTGTCCCTCTAAATTTTTTATAATTCCCCCTCCCCAACTTATAACTCTCCAACCACCAACCCATAGTATTTTCCCTTTGCTTTGTTTTAAATTACTTGTGCCTCGGAACCAGCAATGAAGGGTTAGTAGTGTTAATTATCCCATTGTATTAATTTCAAATTTACTATATATAATTTTAAAAATAGCTTTTTAATTTCTTGTATTTTTATATGTAAATTTTTATAACTTTGAATTTAACCCTCTTCTTTTAGTCTTTTTAAATTTTGCTTTTAAGAATAGGTTTTATAGTAATTATTTTGTCTTATGTGTTTCATTTATTTATTGATTTTAACTTTATATTGTCATTGTTTAGCCTGAAGATGAGCGTATTGCTCGAAACGTTGCGCATTAAAGAAGACTTTTCATGGCATTTACATTCCTCCTTGTCATTGGATTTCTCCTGAATATTAAATTGAAGCTTTGCAGAAGCAACCCGCATGATTATATATATATATATATATATATAAATAAAATTAATAAAGATTTTGATAATCTCGATGTCTAAAACATTTTGACTGCAGAAATATAGGGGCACTCGTGGTATTCTCAAATTAGCGGTTAAGCATCTTAATTCTGATGAAACTAAACGTTTGTCATTCAGACGTATAGTTAATTTGTTGGGTGGAATGTCACTAACGTATTTCAAAGTAATTCAATCGGATCCTTTTAAAGAGACCAGCTGCTTACTTTGTCTTAAATCCCCGTTTGAAACATTTATACCCCATAAAAGTATTGTCGAATTTCACTCGGAACCAGATCTCTTTACTCTTAAATTTTCGCGTTATCTTTAAAGTTCTCTATTATGGCAGGGCTAGGCTGACCATACGTACCGTTTTGAACGGGACAGTACCGTTTGTTTTATATTTCCTGGCCGTCCCGTCGTTTTAATAAAAATGTCAATTTTGTCCCGGTTTATGTACTTACTTTTTCATGAATACAGAATATTACATAACCCCGTCCCTTTTTTGCCATCCCAATGTCCCGTTTTTGTCTCAAGGAAATATGGTCAGCCTAGGCAGGGCCCAATAGTTTTTCAGGCGCACCTACGGGGTACGGATTGTTCTTCATCACGTAAGGGTATAATGAGCAGAAGTCGTAGTAGTGAAGCTTCACCCCGTCCGTAGGCGGAAAGTAAAGTTTGAAGGGGTTTGTACGTCCCCCAACAAGCTGTCGCCGCATTTGAGAGGCTCCACACCAGGCTCCACCACCATTGTACTTTGATGGCCCTTATTTCTTCACGATACTGCTCATCGGCTTCCATCCAGGCATCATATTCATGCTCCCACAAAACCTTGTGAACGAACTGTGAACTTATAAGCTGGTCGCGGGTACGGGTCCATGCGAGGCTGTCGGCGGGGGATCTTCATGGAGGTTCCCTGTGACGGCACACTCAGGGCGTGGACATCCATGCCAGCAGCAGCCGTTAAAGGAGTACACCGTCTTCTCACCAGTGGTTGGATCCTCACTTAAGCCGTCCACCCAAAAAACACCACCATTGATCTTAATAGCAACTTCCTCCGTGTTGTGAACGTGTTATATATATATATATATGTATATACACACACCTGTCTGCTGTTGTATGTGTGTGAGCCAGTAAATAGCCCCAACTGCGCGGGGCGTTTTGAGGAATGACGGCCAACGTATCTTTAGGCAAGTACGTCATTCACACAATAACGTTCACACTCATATGCTATATTGTAAGGGTTATCTTCATTAAAGCTGCTGTGGTAGCGGTCAAAATCTTCACGTTCACCTGTACTCATACATTCATAGTTAAAATAGTGTTTGGGAGTGGTAGACCGGCATAAATTAGTGTCTTGAGTGAGGAATGTGTAAGGGAAGTACCCTTGTGATACTTCTGCGCCTACACCCATCACTTTGGGTAGCTTCGCTAATTTACAAGGTGTGAACAGCAGGTTGTCTTTAAACTGTACATTTCCCCTTATCTGCATCTGTATAAGCTTGTTTCCTCTTTTCAGGGGATCACCCGTGAATATTTCTGATGATTCATGCTCAAGCAGCTCCTTATAAAGGAACTGTGTGTCAAATTTTGCGGCGTTGTGGGTAAGAATATAGTCATTTTATTGAACTGACCCGCCAGCTTGACAATATAGTTCACAAAGAATTTCACAGGTAAATCTCCTGCAAACACCTTAAAAATGTTTGTCCGCTTACCACATTTGGGGCATTCTTCACATTCGACGTTCATGCATTCGTCACAGAAAGTCTGATTTACGAGTAAATGTGGAATAACCTCTCTTGTTTCAGGGCTTGTGTAAGTTTCTGTCATAAAACACGGTTATAGTACATGGTTTATTTTTAGGCTTAGCATCTTTCATATAACATACATGCTTTACTCCGTCCGCCTTGTATTTTTCATGACATGTAGAACAGTGAATTTCATCGCACTTGTGCTCAAACTTTCCCCAACTATCCACTGTGTAAAACATACCACACTCACGAATCCTCATTTTCCTGCACGTGCCATTCGATTTATGGTGTAAGAAACAGATGTTATTGAAAAACATGCGTTAACATACATTACAGTCGCGCTTCTCAGCTTCAACTACCCGACTTTCACACCTGGGGCTCTTACACTCGTCGCAAACCATGTGGCAATCCTTACAATACTTCAGCAGATCATTCGTAAACTCGAGACAACCCTTACACAAATCATGTTGTCTTCCATATTTTCGACTTTTATTATAGTTTACGTAAAGATCTCTGATGTGTCTAATAGGAAGGTAAGTTGCTCCCACCAGCCATAAAACAAGTAGAGGGTTTGTACGTTCCCTCATGCAGCTTTTAAATACATATGTTGTTCTGCCATTTCGATCCAGACCAAACAAGGCAATCCTAACTTTCATGTGTTCTTCTACCTTCGTCAGCTCTTCAGGACCCATATTACAGTTAAAATCAAGTTTAAAATCTTCAGCCAGTTTTTGTGCTCTTTTTACGACTGCTTCCAGTTGGAAACTTCTAGACGCCTTGTTTAGCATAGTAAACATATGAGAGAGGATTATAGCTTTAAATCTGCAACCACGCTCGGAGTTTATGTGACGTCTGTAAATAGACTGAGAATTGAAGTTAAGTGTATAAGGCGTGGGTGTGTGTCCCACAACACGGAATACGTGGTCAATTTCAACCGTGAAATTCTCCAAGCTAAACTTTGAATCACTTTGAAAAGCTTGCGCAAAACGTGAAAGGATGTAGTCAACATCTTCTGCCATCAGGTGCCTGTAAGGTATTACTATACTGAACTGTTCGCTATCCTCGCTATTTGACTCAAGCCCAAACACCAACCTTACTCGGGTCTCCCGATCATCATTGTTCTGAAGAGCATATGCGATGATGCATCGAACTACGTTGGGAAATCCTTGTTCGAAACCCTTCAAATACGCGACTCTGGGATCAATCCTGGCGTTGTAGCAACTTCTAGAAATTGTAGGGGTATTCCTCACATTTTTCAGTAAGGTAAGAGATACACCGATGGATGAATGATAACTCATTCTCTCTGTATGGATAGCGGTCGCATTTGAAGGGGCTTGGAATATTGCAGATGATGTGTAAGGTTGGAGATTTTCAGGACATTGATCAGCTAGTTCTCCCGATAATGAGTTTGTCGACGATGAATCTTGGTTCTCAGAACTGAACGTGACGTTGAGCCCTATGGAATTAAACAAAGGTATAACCCTGCACCGTGCTGCTGAAGTATTTACATGGAAAGATGATGAATCCATAATATGCGGAAAGAATTACATTCATGCGGGTAAGTGCTTAAAGATACTCTTTTTTTTGGTCTTGTTTTGTTTTTATGCAGGAAAGTGGAGCCATGGGCGATTGCCTACGAGGCACCAACTGAGCGAGGGTGAAGAAACTGCATAATGCGTAGGAAGTACACCACACCTAACCTCTTAGAAGCTGTTTTGGAGAAAGAGTATATGTGATCTTTACAGGAAAGGTCACGAGAAAGGAAACGCTGGGAATGTTAAGAGAAGAGGAAGGACTGAGTTGTAAGTGGTTGAAGGCAAAGTTATAGTCGTATTGAAGAATGTGGCGAGTAGACAGGCGGAGGAACCGAGTTTTGATCCAATGAAAGTCACAAGATGTTCTCTGTCCCAATCAGGGATAACAGAAAGATCAGAGGTCAGGTGTTTCATAGTCATCCTACACGAATCAGAGTGCGACTGTTGAGAAGGAAGCTCTGGGAAGCGGGTGGAGAAGTTAAGTGTGGGACCATCAGCATAGGAATGAATAGGAGAGGAAGGGCAAATTAAAGATCATTAATAAATAAAAGGAAAAGATTAGATGACAGGACAGAGTCCCTGAGGAACGCCTCTGTTGATAGCTTTAGGAGAAGAACAGAGGCCATCTACAACTGCAGCTATAGATCGACCAGAAAGGAAATTAGAGATGAAGGCACAGATAGAAGGATAGAAACCCAAGGAGGGCAGTTTCGAAATTAAAGATTTGTGCCAGACTCTATCAAAAGCTTTCGATATGTCTAGCGCAATAGCAAGCGTTTCACCGAAATCCCGAAAGGAAGAAGACCATGAGTCAAAGAGATATGCAAGAAGATCGTCGGTAGAAGTACCCTTCGGGAGCCCATACTGACGATCTGAAAGAAGATTGTGAGAAGAAAAGTGTCTAAGATTCTTCCTATTGGGACAGGTTGAATGAAAGCAAACTTTTAGCAAGAAGGCAAAGTACCAGATGAGAGCCAAAAACGTAAGAGTTTGCCTGGCAGGATGTTAGCACTGAAGTACAAAAACAACAGGAGGAACACCATCAGGACCATACACCATCCTAGAGCTGACCCCAGATAGGCCAGAAAGAACATTTTTGAAATGATTCTAATTTCAGACATAATAAAGTCAGAGGGTGGAGGAGATGGAGGAACAGCACCGGAATCGTCCATGGTTGAGGTGGAAGCGAAAGTTTGCGCGAAGAGTTTAGCGTTGTCAGGAGAAGAACGGGAAGCTGAGCCGTCGGGGTGGAAGAGAGGAGGGAAAGAAGAGCAGGTAAAGTTGTTGAAGAGATTCTTAGCTAGATGCCTGAAAGAGCGAGAAGAACTAGAATTGGTTAGGTTTACACATTTTTGACGTATGAAGGAATTTTGCACGAATTCGGGTAGAAATATAAGCTGAGGGAGAGTCAGGAGTTGGATGGGGACGGTACCTTCTGAAAACCTCCTCTCTGTTGCGGATAGCATTATAACAAGTAAGGTTAAACGACGGTTTTTTGCATTGGTCGTAGGAGTAGAATATGGAATGTAAGTCTCCATCCCCGAGAGAATCACCTACGCAATGCTCTCAACACACTCGGAACGGCCGCGGCAACGTAAGCAGTAATTGTTCCATGGGAAATCACAGAAGTACTGCCTAAAGGCCTCCCAATCACTGACGCTAAAGTACCAAAGGCACACCCTCTTGAGAGGATTCAAAGACCGGTTTGAGTGATAGAAGAAGAAACAGTTATAAGTTTGTGATCGGAGGAGCCCAACGGAGAAAAAAGTTTCACAGAGTAAGAAGAGTGGTGAGTGGTGAGAAATAAATCCAGAATGTTGGGTCTATCTCCAAGGCGATCGAGTTAAGAGTAGAATGCTGTACACTCTGCTCTAGGTCATTCGGGAAAGCCAAAGGTGCTGGTGAACGTTGAAATCTAAAATGAAGATTTCAGCAATGGAGAGCGGAATAGAATGTATTTCACTTTGGAAGTGAGGCAGTTAAAGAATTTTAGATAGGCAGTAGAATTAGGAGAAAGGGAATCAGCGCAGGTGTATTTAGTTTGAGATTGGCATGTAAGCCGTAGCCAGAGGGTATAGAATTCGGGGGATCGGGAACACGAGAAAAAGTTAGGTCATTGCGCACATATACGCAGCGTTCACCTTTGGAGTGAAGCTGAGTAAAGAGAAAGTAAAAGGGTACAGAAAAGGGGTTGCTGGCAGTCACCGCAGGAACCTGAGCTTCAGTGAGGGATGGGGTTTGGAGGAGGAGAGGTGGTGTTCAGCAGATTGAAAATTTGAGAAAAGGCCACGAATGTTGCAGAAGTTTATGAATCAGGCTGAGGAACAAGAACATCTCGAGTGGGTGGTAGCAGATCCATCCCCGCTACTCAGCGTCTGTGTTCCCTGTATCGTCAGCTGGGGGCCCGAAGTTGGGACATTTAAGGTCCCCTCCTCAGAGGACTCCGAGGCTCTTGAAGTTGGCGCCTTTTTTAAATTTGAAAAGATTATGTAGTGTGTAAGACGCATGTACAGTATATGTAGTGAGTAGTAGGGTGAGACGTGTGTGTGTGTGTGTGTGTGTGTGTGTGTGTGTTTGGAGTCATGCTGGACTGCTCACAGGGTAAATGAGCCACAGAAAAAGATCAGTTAAGGAGGACAGTGACAGGAGAAATAGATGTTCCAGCACTCCCTCTTTTCTGTCTAACAGAACCGAAACTGTTTCTGTGTCAAACACTATACATCTGAACCAAATGCGGTCGGTCTTAAAACGGGGAGAGGAATAGGAATGTGGAAGGTGGATTCTCCGGTATAGAAATGTATGGGTAGATTGTTCAATTTAAAAGGTCTTTGATAAACTGAAGGTAAGAAGGGGCGACAGTACAATTTCTCAGAGAAATATTGTAGTAGTAACAGAGTGACCCACAGGATTGTGATAGTGACCAGGTTTGAGCATGGGTTTTGAACTTTATCAGGAGAAAAGACGGTAAATGAATTTATTTGAATGACAAAAAGGATGGGTAGAAATAAAACTGATGGAGAACTGGCTGAAAGAACAGAACGAATACTGACTTTTGTAAACAAGGGGGCATGTTATAAAGGGATGGTGAAAATGACTGTATATATATATATATATATATATATATATATATATATCAGCCAACCTTTTATGGCTAAGTAACGTTGATGTGATGTATGAGAATTTTGGAATCTCCTGCGGAGTGAGATTTGGCGCTCATTCCCTCCATCGAAGTTTGATACCCATACTGCTGACTCGCGATTTGTGACTGAATCATGCGTTGAATGTAGTATACACGATGTGAAGATGGTTGTTTTGGTCTAGGGCTCTAATACAGGGCTATCAGCTCCTTCTGTTAAAGACTTAATACGTCTCCTGAAAGTTAACGAGTTACGCTTGCAGAGCCGTAGTGTTCTTTCAACATTGCAAAGCTAAGGACTTGCAGCTCTGTACGGGAAACTCTAGTCATTCTTCCAGTATCAGACCCAAAATGAGAATTGAAGCAGAATATGTACAAGAATTTAAATGTCTATGATCGAGCCAGCACCGCCTCTTTGAGTAACTAGTCACGTATAAGAAGTTTGCATAGAGATAAGCTGCTCTCCTTCAAACATGCACAAAAATTTACGAACATCGGTACTGAGTGATGTGTACAAAAAAGTACCTTTAGAATCCTACATGCGTTGTTCGTTCTCACAAGTGATTAGTAACCACAGCACCCGACGATATATATATATATATATATATATATATATATATATATATATATATATATATATATATATATATATATATTACTAAAGTAAAGCTTACTTACATTTCCCCGATGTTGGACAATCGATGACTTGGGGCCGGAACTGACTGAGACTGTACAAACGTGTCAAGTAAATTTTGAACGACGTCCATATTCTGATTGCTTGTGGTCGTCCAACGTTTCATATAAATGTTGAGTAAAGGAACAATATAGTACTGTGTGACATAGAAAACTACATCATGCGGAATAGTAATATAATTATATTAACACATAATATTCTTTGTTAGGGATATTATTCATTTTACATTTATTTTTTCTTTTTAGCACTAGTGACGAAAATTAAAACTGCTCTAAACGTTTGCCCACATTGTTCAACATGTGTCGTTCTCTTATTTCCTATATATATATATTCTGTTTTACATACATATATATATATGGGTACCCTGGGTGGCCTAGTGGTTTAGGCGTTGGGCTGGTGGTGGTGCGTGATTCGGGTTCTCCGTTAAATTGTAGGTCTAAGGTGGAGTGAAAAGCTTGGCCTTTGTCAGAATGAGCAATTCGGGGGAAATCTAATCAAAGGTTATTATATAAAAACTTGCACTGTATATAAAAATATACACTAAAACTTAAATGACTTGCTCTGGGCTCCTCTTGCAAACTGTCTTTGCATTGCATACAATATTTCTTAGTGTTGTGCAGCAAACGTAATAGCAAGTACCTGTAATAAAAGAAAAGCCCTTTAAGATAAGCACATGTACAAACTTAAGTCGAAATAACAGCACAGCATTATGTATACGCAAAGTATCTGCTAATCGTAGTTTTCGTACATATATATATATGTATATACATATATATATGTGTGTGTGTGTGTATATATATATATATATGTATATACATATATATATATGTGTGTGTGTGTGTATATATATATATATATATATATATACACA
The DNA here is from genome assembly GCA_023014485.1 of Bathynomus jamesi. Classification (NCBI taxonomy): domain Eukaryota; kingdom Metazoa; phylum Arthropoda; class Malacostraca; order Isopoda; family Cirolanidae; genus Bathynomus; species Bathynomus jamesi. Next base: position 124,012 of record JAJOZX010008569.1, on the reverse strand, counting down.
CCTTTGGTAACCTTTGGTTTGCTTCGGCCTGAATCGTCTCATTCTGACGAAGGTCAAGCTTTTCACTCCACCTTAGACCGATAGTTTAACGGAATCCGAACCACGCCACACCAGCAGCCCAGCGTCTTAACCACTAGGCCACCCAGGATACCCATTTATCTACCAACCACTTTCTTTATTGCGTGGAAGGATGAACAGCTGGGTTTTGCTGCGCGCCGGCTGCCGTCACCGAGTGTCGATCCCGGGGCCGATGGATTCGTAGTCAGCGACGCTAAGCACTACACCACCGAGGCGCATTTGTATATATATATATATAAGAGAGAGAGAGAGAGAAAGGCGGGGCTGTGGGGAGTATGTCATGAATGGACTGTACACAGTATAGAAGAGCCAGGGATAGGCAATGTGGAATTGTTCTATCTACTTATTTAATTTCGTTCTTACGCTTTAGATTTTACTTGATTTTCAATTAAGAACAATGCATATAAATCCAGTTAATAATACATAAAACGTGATTAAAAATTAACGATCAAGGTATGTATTAGTTTTCATTTTTTATTATTATCGACATAAATAAAAAATACAAAGCCATTGTTATATGTATGTTGCCATTCTCATACAAAGAGTCTGATGCTGGACATGGGCGTTGGATAACGATACATAATGTGTATTTAATTCTAGATTACACACTTCAAATGACTGGTAATAGAGGCATGCACACTACAGTAGTCCCAGATTTTTATTAGTATTCTGTTATTAATCGATACTTCAGCCTGTTTTTAGGCGAAATTACCTTACAGTATTTTTTATATCGGTAATTAAAATCACTCCACATCTTTAAATCGCTGAAAATGTGTGATTTTGATGTGAATACGTGATACATTGTTGAATAACGTGTTCTGTTTCGTATAAGCGGAATGTTTGAGGGATTATAAAATATTTAGTTGTCTAAATTTGCTATTGATCTCGACCTTACATTTGTAAATAATATGCGTTATTCTGATTACAGTAAAGTAAGCTGCAACAGGTTATATCAGATGGGTACTTAAATACTGCCTCTTTGCGACAGGTTTTCCTTTCTATAAGCAAATATTGCATGGCTCAAGAACTGAAGAGATACATTTTGGCAAAGAGCTGATGTCCTATATGAAAATCATAAAAAGTTTCGGTTGAAATCAAAGTGACTGAAAATATGCGTACTGGACTTCCCCCAGCACACCACACACACACACACACACACACACACACACACACACACACACACACACACACACATTTTTTTTTTTTTTTGCATCCAACGTAGTCATGCTCTGTGCCAATCATTTATACGAGTGCAGGAATGCATGTTTAAGTTCAGACTGTCTCCTACGATCCTTTCATTAACAGCAATTTTCATGCTTCTCAATCATTTAAATAATGGAGTTCATTCACAATAATTTCTTGACCTTCCAACCAAAATGTCTGCGTGTCGTATCTTAGATGAAGGGTCGGTACGAAAGTAATGCCTCTTATTTTACTCTTTAACATTTCAAAAATTATAAGACACGCATGGAATATTCATAATTATATCCTTGCTGAATTCTTGGCTACTTCTCCACACAGTTCAAATTACGATCACAACACTTTTCCACCATTGAACGAGGTTATGTATGTCGGATCTCTAAAATTCTGTTACATTTGCCTAGCCAATCGCGAAACCGTCGTCTTCGCGACATCGTTTTCTTGCCGCAGCGCATCTTTGATCTAGCTAAAGAGTTGATAGTGAGAAAGTGGAAGAGCAGGGCTGTCACTGCCGGCCTTTGGGCAAAGCAAGCAAAGCGGCTGCTTTGGGCCCCGCGCTATTAGGGACCCCGCAAATATATGAGTACAGTATAAAAAATATTTTGGTTTTTGAGTGGTAAATTAAATACGGCTTGTCATAATAACTCTTCATATACAATAGTATTCATATACAATAGTATTCCGTATTAATTATATATTTTGTTATATTAAAGATATCGACTGACAGTGATGCCTCCAAAGAGATTGCGAGATACTACTCGGAAATATCTCTGCGGTCACCAGAAAAAGAGGCGTGAAGCGACGCGAAATCAGAACTTGAGCATATGTATGGGTCATTTGAAAAATTTCTAGAGAAACGCGATCCACAGGCTGAAAATGAACAAGTTGTGCCTGCGCCGTCACATGCATCATCATCAGCTTTGATAGATGAAAGTGAAACTAGATGTACCTGCGCCTTCACATGCGTCATCACCAGCTTTGAGAGATGAAAGTGATATCCAGAGGAAGAAGGACCCATGACCAGACTCCAATTCTGCAAAATCAGCCTCTGGATGCACTCAAAGATCTAGGTCAATGGCCGGAAACTGTCAGCACAAAAGTCAGAGATTTACTAGTGAGTAAAAACCCATCACAGTGTGAGGAAGACTATAACTTTCCCAGAGATGACAATGCCGCAAGTTTTCAAAAAGTCATTACAAGAATTTAAATTCATTGTTGCTGTCATATTCTGGTATGACCTCCTCTTTCAAGTCAACTACGTGAGTAAAGATCTTCAGAGTGATTCAAAGCATCTGCAAGTGCCATCGAGAGTTTGGAAAGAACATATAAGCAGATGAAAGAATATCGGGAGAGTGATTTAGTGCTGTAACAGATGCTCAAAGCAGTGCTGTAACAGATGCCAAAGAGATTGCAGAGCAGCTTGAAATCGAGCCAGAATTCATGACAACACAGGTCAGACGAAAGAAGAAGAGTTTTCCTATGAAGGTCAAGACCAGCCAATTGAAGATGCTGAAGAAAAATTTAAAATTTCTGTGTTTAACGCAATTTTAGACACTGCCATATCCTCCCTGGAACGACGATTCGAACAACTGAGAGAACATCACTCAAAGTTTGGCTTCATGTACATATTCACAAAGATATCCAAGACAGACCTACGTAAGCACAGCAAAGATCTCGAACTTGAACTGACTGATGGAGAAGACCGCGACATTGATGGATTCATGCTTGCTGAGGAAATGGAAGCCTTAAAACCAATTCTTCCAGAAGATATACAGTGATCCACTGAAAATATTGGGCTTCATCACTTTGAACAATCGTTCTGTGGATTTCCCGAATTTCACGACTGCATTGCGAATATTACTGACTATTCCAGTTACTGTTGCATCTGGAGAAAGAAGTTTCTCAAAGTTGAAATTAATAAAAACGTATTTACGGTCGACGATGCTGTAGGATCGACTCAGTAATCTGGCGATCCTCTCCATTGAAAACGACAATGGGAGAAACTGTAACTATACAGACCTCATTGCCGAATTTGCCACTATGAAAGCCAGAAAGGTTTCCTTGTGATCACATCCAAAATAAATGATATTTGTTGTTGAATCATTGTTCTTTTCTTTCAGTGTGCATGCACCCACTATCGGTCAACAGCGACAAATTCAATTCAATGAGGAATTTTGTTGCCTTTCCAAAGGACATACGTTAAGAAAAGAGAAAAATAGACATTACTTTCGTACCAACCCTCGTACAACAAATGTTTAAGTTAATGACAACATTTCAACTAATTTTCCTTGTACAGATGTGCGATAAACGAATTATATGCCATTTATTTGTTATTTATTTGTTATTACTTGAACTCTGATACTCGAGTTTCCGTTCTGTGTATAAATTTACTTATTGTACAGGGTGGCCATAAAGTCACGCATTATATTATAGGAAAATACATTCACTTTACTTACTTATTTTGTTTTATTTATTTGTTCGAAATTATTCCCACCAATCTCAAAACATGTTTGCAAACGAAAAAGCAGGTTTCTGTGAATGTTCCTCAACATATTTGGCCTGATGGAGACATAAATAAATAGACATTGCTTATGTTCCTATGATGCGTGACTTTATGGACACCTTGTAGAATTTATAACTGGCAGTTTTTTTCCGCTTGAATTTCTATGAATATTTTGAAAGTAGAGTAACAATAAATTAACTTTGGTATACTAATAATAATTCAATTAGTTTCAGAGAACAGTTTGGATAGAAAATGTTTCAAGGTGGTGGCACTTTTAAAGTGTCACCACCTTCTTACTTTGTGAGGATCTTTTCAGTTTGACGGACTGCTAAAGATTTTTGCGAAACTTAGCTAGTCATTTATTTTGCTAAACCTAACCTAACTATACCTAACCTAACCTAATTTAACCCAAATAAACTTGACCTAACCTAACATCTATCAGATAGCAACCTAATTAATTTGCTAAGTTTCGTAAAAATCTGTAGCAGTCCGCCAAACTGAAAAGACCTTTTTGTTACTCTAATATTAAAATATTCATAGAAATTCAAGTGGAAAAAAAAACATTTATAAATTTATACATAGAACAGAACGGAAACACAAGTATCAGATGATGTGAAACGGAACACAGAACAGAACAGGACAGAACAGAACAGAACACATTAAACACGTATCGAACATACACTTTCAAATCGACCGTACGTTATTTTCTCGATGTGACATGTAATAGACAAATTATTGTGGGCTAAATTAACCTAGATTAGGTTACGTTAGGTTAGCATAGATTAGGGTAGGCTTGGTTCTGTTTGATTATGTTTGTTTTTTAGTGTTGGTAAAATATCCCTTCGATTAAATGGGTTTAGGTCCTCTCAAATGAGACTGAGGATGAGGACCCTTATTTTCACTATCTGTATCAAATTCTTCTCCCACTGGGTATATTACCTTTAACGCAGAATGTGGGTATATGAGTAAGATAATCTTTATAAGGCGCCTCGGTGGTGTAGTGGTTAGCGTCGCTGACTACGAATCCATCGGCCCCGGGTTCGAGACCCGACGGCAGCCGGCGCGGAGCAAAACCCAGCTATTCATCCTTCCACACAATAAAGAAAGTGGTTGGTAGATAAATGGGTACCCTAGGTGGTCTAGTGGTTAAGACGCTGGGCTGCTGATGGGGCGTGGTTCGGATTCCACGTTAAACTGTAGGTCTAAGGTGGAGTGAAAAGCTTGACCTTCGTCAGAATGAACAATTCGGGCGGAAGCTAACCAAAGGTTAACCAAAGGATTCTTCATTGTTCGTGGAATTCCTGTTCTAAAAGACGTGTTCTCTCGGAATTTCGCTACAACTACAGCTGGACTATATCTACACACTGGACTACACCTATATCTTACAGAATAATGTACACTGAACTTTTATGACAAAACATACACAGAACAAGTTCTGGACCAATTCTAAGAAGTATATTGATAAAGATAAATTGTGAATTGACTCCTACAAAAACCAGCGTAAACATTCTGCGTGTAGGAAATGGAATTCTGTTCCATTTGTGAAACAAGCAATATAAATTCCATGAAAAGAGTCCTCAGAAATTCTATTTATTCTTTGTTCCGGGAAAAAGCGTCCCGACAATATTCTGGCAGCAAACTTTCATCTGGAAATCATCGGGTCGGCTATTTCGAAGAAGTCAGAGATCAGGCGAATGAAATGGATTTTAGACAAAATGGGATTTCCAGTGAAGGTATCAAATATCTCTGCTGAAGTGGAACAAGTATAGTAACCCTCACTGAGTCAAATCTCTCTTAGCTTTTAAGTCATCTCATTGTTGTTGCTATAAATACTTGCTCTGTCTACGTTGCTTCTAGCTATTGGTCACTCGACTAATTATAATTCACCAGTTATAATTTACTAATTATAACAAGGGGGATTCAGCCTCATTCCCAAAACACATCACGTGATACTGTGATAAAGATTAAGTCCTCAACTTACAATGTTACATAAAATGCAATTATATATAATATGGCTACGTCTTAGCCAGTGTCGTGACACCCTTCTCGTCGAAATTAAGCGACATTAAGTCTAGACAGTAGTTGGATTGGAGACCGTTCTCTGCGTCCAGATTATATAGTGACCCGTGGTTCAGATCCCACTTAAAGTTGTAGGTCACACCCATCATGTGACCTTTGATGTTGCGAAGGAGTTTAAACAACCTCATCAAGACTATATATATATATATATATATATGTGTGTGTGTGTGTGTGTGTGTGTGTGAAAATGAAAAATGAATAATTCATATATTCATATATTCTTATATTCATATAATCATTATATTCATATATATTTGTATTCTTATATTCATTTTTACATATAGAGTCCAAATTCGCATAACGCTGACACAGGTTCGGATAAATTTTTTATTTTTCTTTCTATTTTATTTTTGCTGAATAATTGATAAATTATTTCTTTTTAAATTACTTAATATTTTTTTTAGATTTAGCTTAATAATATAATCTTGTTAAATTCTGCAATGTTCATTTTCTTTATACATTCTCTCTTCGTTGTAAAAGATGAAGTCATATCTTTCTTAACACTTAATTTTAAATTTTAAGCATTTAATTTTTGCTCATATGCATGTTTAATTGTAATTCAAAATAAAATGCACATTTCAATTTCCATTTTTAGTGAACTCGGCAGATCATGATAACATCAGTTCTGTCAATATGTGGTTTAAAACAAAAAAATGGTTTCATCTTCAAATATCTTGCTTATCTGTCTAGACACTACTACAGCTAAAATATTTATCTTATTTTTAAATATTTTGCAAAATAATTCAGCCTATTGAGAATAAAAAACAAAACAGGTCAGCATTAAATAATAATGATGTCAGTAAAGAAATTAGTATATAAACTTGTAAAATTTCACCAGTATTCATTCAGATTTGTCTGATCTAACTTAAAGGCTGAGCATTACCTGTAACATTTTAGCAGTAAATTACAGTAAGGGAATATCTTTGTCCTCTTCTTCGAGCCTTGCTCTCTTCAAGAACTTAGTCTTAAATAAAGGAAAATAATTTCCCGATACGTTACAAGAAGAATGGGGGAACCTTCAGAGAATTTAGTAAGCTCCAGAGAATCCTCCGATCCATTACAAGAAGAAATTGGAGAGTAGTATAAGAGAAACGACTGCGATCCCCTTACGATACCAGCTACTCCAGAGTAACAAATCCGTTGCTGCCACCTAACCAGAACCCCCGTCAACTTCGAACCTCCCAAGGCCATAGACGGAGGGGTTAACATATATATATACAGGATTGTATACAAAGTTTTGTCCGATGAATAAACGCTGATATTCTTGTAATTATGAGGTCTATGGCTACTGAAATTCGGTTGATTATTTAATATATAATTCTCGTGCTTCGAACACTATGCGTAGGCTATGCGTAGGCTAGGCGCTACATAGCGCCTTGCCTACCCAACCGTCAGCCATCATCATTTTCTCTTCATTCATTTCTCGCTGCATTTATCATTTATTGCTTATTTTTAAGCATGGAATTTGAACGAAGAGACGTACGTAAACTGATTTATTTCTTCTGGAAACGTGGAATGTCACCTAATCATAGCAGCAGAGATAAATTCGACACTTGGTGCTGAAACAACAAATGAACGTACATGTCGTCGGTGGGTGGCTCAATTCAAGGAAAACAATTTCAATGTCGATGATAAACCACGTTGTGGTCGACCATCAATGGATTTGAACACAGGTATACAAAACTTTCTGGATAGAGAGAAGTATGCTACGACTAGGAGTATTGCATTAGAACTGGGAGTTTGTCACAGAACAATTCAGCAGCATCTTATTCAGATGGGGAAACGTTATTTATCTAATCGATGGATTCCACATTATTTAACTGTTGAACAAAAGGCAAACCGTGAACGAATATGTTTAGAGTTGTTGGAGAAATATGCTGCAAATGATTTCTTGGGACAATTAATTACAATGGACGAAGTTTGGATCTATTGGGACAATGATGGCGGCTATCACCATATGAGTTGGAGAGGAGATGGTGATATCCCAAATGTGGAAGTTCAACGGACGTTGACCATTCGTAAACATCTGCTCTCGGTATACTGGGACTGCAAGGGTGTTCTCCTTTTGGAGGTATTGCCACGTGGACAAACAATAAATGCTGATATTTACTGTCAGCATTTAGATCGCTTGAAGGTAGCAATTCAGCAAAAACGTCGGCGACTAGTTAATGGAGGATACCACCATCTTCACTACCTCCATGATAACGCGAAGCCTCATACAGCTGCTAAAACTGTTCAGAAACTGCGCGATCTCGGTTTTACAGTATTGCCACATCCCCCATATTCACCAGACCTCGCACCGTCTGATTTTTACCTTTCTCCCCACTTAAATCTTCAATTCGTGGTAGGAAGTTCTCATCTGCGGAAGAAATTCACGCTGTTCTAGATGCCTGATTACCGCTAAACCACGGACATTCTTTACACATGGCATCAGGAAATTGCCAGGAAGATGGCAAAAATGTATTGCAAATAAAGGCGATTACTTTGAACATCTTTCTACCACTGAAGATTAATATGTTTGGTTTTATTGAATAAATTTTACTTATCGGACAAAACTTTGTATACAATCCTGTATATATATATATATATATATATATATATGAAAAATTATTTCACGAAAGTGACACGTGAAAAGTATTTATGATGAATAAAACCACGAAGGAAAAAGAAACACAAAGGGGTGCTCAAGCGCTTTCGTCTAATGACATCCTCAGGAACACTGGAGTGAAAGGACAGATCAAGGCAATATATACATATAGGTATGTATGTTTATTTTTGTAACCTATATATTGCCTTGATCTGTCCTTTCACTCCAGTGTTCCTGAGGATGTCATTAGACGAAAGCGCTTGAGCACCCCTTTGTGTTTCTTTTTCCTTCGTGGTTTTATTCATCATATATATATATATATATATGCACTAAAATCACAAAATAACACGTGACCTTATTAATAAGCAAAAACCACAGGAAAAGGAAACACAAAGTCCGAGCGCTTTCGTGATATATTCACATTATCAAGGAGGAACAGAAAATAGACGGAGATTACAAAGTAAATGAGTTAAATAGATAAGCAAAAAATCTCCGTCTATTTTCTGTTCCTCCTTGATAATGTGAATATATCACGAAAGCGCTCGGACTTTGTGTTTCCGTTTCCCTGTGGTTGTTTGCTTATATATATATATATATATATTATATATATATATATATGTTAACCCCCCCCTTTATGGCCCTTTGTCGGTTCGGATTCGAAGGGGGTTCTAGTTAGGAGGCTGCAACGGATGTTTCTTCTTTATACTTTTCTATAATTCTTTCTAATTCTTTTCTCTCGCTTATTAATTCTTCTTTTTATAATTATCGACTTTTCTTTTATAACTTGTCGACTTACTGACTGAGTTCCTGCAGAGAGCACGGCTCGAAGGAAAAAGATAAAAACTTCTTAAAGTGTGGTTTACTTCTTAAAATTACAGTTGGTACTCTGAATTACAAGGGGTAGAGGTTCGACCTCTTTCGACCATGGCTCAGGCCGGAATCTAAAAATACTTAACTTAAAGAGGCAAGGGGCCTCTGCCCCCTCCTAATGAGGTGCTAATCTGAAGTACAACGATGAAGTGCTAATCAGAAGTCTAATGCAGAAGTGCAATAAATGAAGTCTAATAATGAAGTCTCTAATCGAAGCGCTAATCTGAAGATGATCCTAATTTTACAAGTACATGCATAATATAGTCTAATGTTTGGGGGAGACAATCGAAGGTTAAGTTTCCCCCCTTTTTAAACACATGATTTCAACTAAAAAGAATAAAAAAATATAAAAATAACAGTATCGCCGATTCTACATTTTTGACGGCAATATCATTTCGTAATAGCCATAAGCACAATTTTGAGTACATGACTGAGTACGTATTAATTTTGATTCATTACAATTACGATTACAATTATGGATTACAACTACCAATTAATTCATATTCACTTATTATTGTTTTAATTACAATTCCATTAAAGTATATTCTTACATTATAAATTAAATCATTACATTTAATTAGTTTCACTGAAGTACATTACATTAATTACATTATATTAAAGGATTACATTTAATTACAATTTTAGCAAATTGTTAATTGACATATCTACTACTGAAATAATCTAAATAGGTGATACCATTGATAATGAAGGGGAGTTAACCGTTGTTCTATAATTTAAAGGGGATTAACAACAATGTTATATATTTATAGTTAACAATAATTACGCCAAATTATGTTAAATAATATTAGAACCTGGTTGGTTATCAGAGTTTGAAAGTCTAATTAGCCAGCGATGAGGAAAGCGGAGGAAAATACGATATTTTTTTAATTGGAAGTACACGGATATTATGATAACGTAATACATAAGTAATACAGAATTTGAATGACAGTTAGGTAGAAATAGTAAGTATAAGTAATGAGAACGGGGATAACTATGTGACGTAAGCCGATAACGAACTAGTGGCCAGGCAGAGAAACAATGCAGTATATTATAATAACATAACACATAATATAACATAACACATGATAATGTTATAAATTCGAATCAAAGCGAAAGGAGACTTTTTAACTTTGAGCGTTCGAATTCTGCTGCGATGAGCGGAATGTGATCTTGCTAAGCATTTATTCGAGTTCATCTCGGGAGGTCAATATAATTAAAAATAAAAATGAAAAGAATAATACGAGAACGTTTTTCGCGTTCCCGAACGAACTGCGAAAGTTTTTGCATTTCATGACTGACACGAGTAAAGATGATTATTTAATAAAAATTACATACGATAATGGTCAAGCTAAAATATGGACGTATGGGGGCGGGGATGAGATGCAAGACAATTCATAATTAATTATAATAACTTTTATAACAAATGGAAAATGGATGATGGATACGACTAAACCATAGAAGGGGTAGATCGTAGGGTTGTGACATGAACAAAAATAGGAAGCTACAAGTAAAATTATTATCCAAACTCGCGTTAAGCGATTTTGGTTCTTATGTAAAAATGGACATTCGAACATAAAACTATTGTTCATTGTTCACTTTTTACATTACTCTCCCCTTTTAAAAATGATATTTATACAATAATTTAATAGAGTACCATTAATACAATACAAATGAGAAAATAACATCCTAACTAATTCAAGTTAGGTGACGAATTTTTCTTTACATTACAAGTTTTATACAGAACAAGTGAGTTATTATATAATATAAAGGAATTCAAAGATTAATACTTTAGTTTAGACAACCATTTAATAGGATTAATACATTAATTTAAACAACCAATTAAGTTAGACAAACAATGATATGGTTAAAAATTTTTACAAAATTATATTTTTTTTTTTTTCTGTGGGGAAAATTACATTCACAATGAATAGGTAAGAGGGAAAAATATAAATCGTACAATCTATAAACTAATTTTTATTGACTAGCGTTGGTAAAAATAGAATTACGTAATGGATGATGTATAGACCTGTGGTCTAGTGTGTATTTTTGTGTACTAGGTATAAAGTGTGTAGCTGATAATTTCGAGACAGATTGTTAAATTAACTGTATAAATGCAAGAGCGAGAATTTATATATAGTAAGCAAAAATGATTAAGACTAAATAGCATAAGTTGCACTTACGTAATGAAAGTTTTTTTATTTTTTATATTCAATGATTTTAGCATCAGGTTTGTATATATATATAGTATATATATAGTGTGCATGCATTTTTATTGATTGTTGTAGGTACAAATCGAATTACGTAGTGGATGATGTATAGACCTGTGGTCAAATGTGTATTTATGTTTATTGGGTACAAAGTGTGTATTTTATAATTTCGAGACACAGATTAAATTCGACTACTGAAATTCACAACCATATACTGTAGTAGTATGTCAATTTGACTATAATTTTCGTTTGATACTTTACAAATGGTACAATAACAATTTAAGGACAGTTACTCATGATTAATTGAGCAAAAGAAAAATAAAAAATACAAATTAAAAATATGAATCAATTATGCATTTCCACGAGCTAAATACAATTTTATAATATTCTAAAAAAAAATAAAAGTAAATCGAATCATAGATAAATTTCGATCAAGAATAAAAAAGTTATTGAAATGAAAGGGAAGCATTTCGAACAATCTTTTCTTTTAATAATTTCAATTGAATTTTATATTAAAAATTATTTTTATATAATAAAAAAAAATATTAAAAAGGTTTAAATAATTTTTGCTTGTTAAGTAGAAAAATCATACTTTTTCGTTGAATGTTGATAGAATTTGAATTATTTGATTTTTTTAATCTGAAGACTTGTTTGCATATAGACAAATACATCTGTTTTATTGCGTAGAAGTTTTATTAAAAATTAAATTACTGAAATTTAGGGTATGTGCGGTCATACGGGTAAATTTCCCGATCGTACAGAGAGGATAAATTAGGTACATGATCGATTAATTGTTACACAACTATTATTATCACGTATACATTACAATAATTACCAAAATCGTTACAAACAATTGTAAAAACTATTTTGGTTACAATTAATGAATTACATAACTATATATCTATATACGTAACAATGGCATGAAAAGAAAAGACAGATAGGTCAATTTTCTTCTCACAAACACAAAAAAAGGTTGAATTAAATTCTTAAATTACATTTTCTTAAATTACAAAGGAAAAGTTGAATTCAATTGACTGCATTGAAAACTAACTTGGGACTTGAAATAAAAATGACTTGGGACTTGGAATAAAAATGACTTGGAATAAATCTCTGACTTCAAGTAAAACTCTGACTTGAAATAAATCTCTCTGACTTGAAATAAATCTCTCTGACTTGAAATAAATCTCTCTGACTTCAAGTAAAACTCTGACTTGAGCTCTATCAAGTATTCTGAAACTGAAAGTGAAACTGACTTGAACTCTTATCAAGTAGTATCTTGAAACTGAAAATGGAACTGTCTAACTTGAACTCTTATCAAGTAGTATCTTGAAACTGAAAATGAAACTACTGACTTGAACTCTTATCAAGTAGTATCTTGAAACTGTAACTTGAACTCTTATCAAGTATTCTTGAAACTTAACTGTCTAACTTGAAACTGCTTCAAGTATTTCTATAAATCTCTAAACTCTCTCTAAACTCTGTAAACTCTCTCTCTCTGAATTTGAAAGTCAATTCAATTCAGTAATTGAAGAAAAATTTGCAAACAAAAAATTAAAAAAAGGTAAACAACATTTCACTCTAATGTACGGGAAGGTACATAAAATAAAATTATTCTATACTGAATATAACAGTGAAAATAACTGAAATTCTCTCTCTTAATTTGCAAGTCAATTCAATTCAGTAATTGAAGAAAAATTTGCAAACAAAAAATATAAAAAAAATGTAAACAATATTTCATTCTAATGTACGGGAAGGTACATAAATAAAATTATTCTATACTGAATATAACAGTGAAAATAACTGAAATTCTCTCTCTTAATTTGCAAGTCAATTCAATTCAGTAATTGAAGAAAAATTTGCAAACAAAAAAAAAAAAAATGTAAAATAATTTTCACTCTGGTATTATTATGTTTGGTACATAAAATAAAATTATTCTATACTGAATATAACAGTGAAAATAACTTAAATTCTCTCTCTGAAGTTAACTCTGTTACAATTAACTCTGTTACAATTAACTCTGTTACAATTAACTTTTGTGACTTTTAACTTTTGTGACTTTTAACTTTTGTGACTTTTAACTTTCGTGACTTTTAACTTTTGTGACTTTTAACTTTTGTGAAAATTAGTTTCACTAAAAAAAATGTATCACTGGTGTCTGAAATGTTCACTGTGTTTCTTGTAAATTCTGACTTAATATTCATTATTAACTGTTAATAATACGGACTTTTCAAATGTTTATAAATTTCTTAAAAAAACAAAATGTACTTAACCACATTTCTACGGGCGAAATCCTCAGAGACGTGTCCTGAAGACGTCTTGCTGGCTACTTGTTCCTGGATGAAAACTAGGCGTGAAGAACTTGGAGTCGTGACACACCGGTCAAGGGTGGATGTTACGAACTAGAAGTCGTGACACGCCGGTCGACTGGTTTTATCCTGATGCAGGGTAATTTCTATACTTGGCCAAAGAGTGGCCTCTTCTTAAAAATCTTCTTAAAGTCTTCTTTTTATCCTGATGCAGGGTAATTTCTATTCTTGGCCAAAGAGTGGCCTCTTCTTAAAAATATTCTTGTTAAACATCTTCTGGTTAAAATCTTCTTGATAGTAGGGTCGCCAATTTTTGTTTATCCTGGCTATAGGGTCGCAACTTGTTTTAGAATCTTCTTATCTTCTTCTTCTTCTTATCCTGGCTGGGTCTGGGGTGTCTCGTATAGACGAGGCGTTCTTGTTAAGGGGCAAGGGGCCTCTGCCCCCTCCCCTGCAGCGAGGCTGCAGTCCAAAGAAGAGTCTCGTAATGAAGTTCTCTAACTGAAGTCCAATGACGAAGTGCTAATCAGAAGTCTAATGCAGAAGTGCAATAAATGAAGTCTAATAATGAGGTCTCTAATCGAAGCGCTAATCTGAAGATGATCCTAATTTTACAAGTATGTGCATAATATAGTCTAATGTTTGGGGGAGACAATCGAAGGTTAAGTTTCCCCCCTTTTTAAACACATGATTTCAACTAAAAAGAATAAAAAAATATAAAAATAACAGTATCGCCGATTCTACATTTTTGACGGCAATATCATTTCGTAATAGCCATAAGCACAATTTTGAGTACATGACTGAGTACGTATTAATTTTGGTTCATTACAATTGCGATTACAATTATGGATTACAACTACCAATTAATTCATATTCACTTATTATTGTTTTAATTACAATTCCATTAAAGTATATTCTTACATTATAAATTAAATCATTACATTTAATTAGTTTCACTGAAGTACATTACATTAATTACATTATATTAAAGGATTACATTTAATTACAATTTTAGCAAATTGTTAATTGACATATCTACTACTGAAATAATCTAAATAGGTGATACCATTGATATAATGAAGGGGAGTTAACCGTTGTTCTATAATTTAAAGGGGATTAACAACAATGTTATATATTTATAGTTAACAATAATTACGCCAAATTATGTTAAATAATATTAGAACCTGGTTGGTTATCAGAGTTTGAAAGTCTAATTAGCCAGCGATGAGGAAAGCGGAGGAAAATACGATATTTTTTTAATTGGAAGTACACGGATATTTATGATAACGTAATACATAAGTAATACAGAATTTGAATGACAGTTAGGTAGAAATAGTAAGTATAAGTAATGAGAACGGGATAACTATGTGACGTAAGCCGATAACGAACTAGTGGCCAGGCAGAGAAACAATACAGTATATTATAATAACATAACACATAATATAACATAACACATGATAATGTTATAAATTCGAATCAAAGCGAAAGGAGACTTTTTAACTTTGAGCGTTCGAATTCTGCTGCGATGAGCGGAATGTGATCTTGCTAAGCATTTATTCGAGTTCATCTCGGGAGGTCAATATAATTAAAAATAAAAATGAAAAGAATAATACGAGAACGTTTTTTCGCGTTCCCGAACGAACTGCGAAAGTTTTTTGCATTTCACGACTGACACGAGTAAAGATGATTATTTAATAAAAATTACATACGATAATGGTCAAGCTAAAATATGGACGTATGGGGGCGGGGATGAGATGCAAGACAATTCATAATTAATTATAATAACTTTTATAACAAATGGAAAATGGATGATGGATACGACTAAACCATAGAAAGGGTAGATCGTAGGGTTGTGACATGAACAAAAATAGGAAGCTACAAGTAAAATTATTATCCAAACTCGCGTTAAGCGATTTTGGTTCTTATGTAAAAATGGACATTCGAACATAAAACTATTGTTCATTGTTCACTTTTTACATATATATACCCTATTTGACGGCTTACAAGACGCTGCGCCGTGAAAGACGCACCTTAATTTTGGAAAGGTAAATTCAAGAAAAAAAGTTTTTGATGCACTTTATTGTTAATACAATGGATATGTAAAATTCAATAAAAAGAAAACCCAAAAGCCAATAAAGAAAGATAATATGATTATTACTCTTATTATTTGTTATTAATCAATTAATTAATTGATGTGCTGTATTGCCACTTTCGACTTCTAAGACGCAGGGCGATTTTTTAAGATATTTATAAGGAAATAAAGTGCGTCTTATAAGCCGACAAATACGGTATATATATATATGTTAAACACAGACCGTGCATGGAACAAGGAACTCTTCTGGGAAATTACATCCACTATAGTTCGAATAAGTAATGATAAATGACAAATACTATAGTTTTTTCTTTTTCATGATGGAAAGCCCAACGTGGGCACCGGGTTACTCAAAAAGAGGCCCCAAAATATAGTTTCCCTCACCAGCTATCTGCAAAGCAGATACGATCCAGCTTTGGGACTTTGGGCTTTCCATCATGAAAAGGAAAAAACTATAGTATTTGTCA
This sequence comes from Bathynomus jamesi, assembly GCA_023014485.1. NCBI lineage: Eukaryota > Metazoa > Arthropoda > Malacostraca > Isopoda > Cirolanidae > Bathynomus > Bathynomus jamesi. The sequence continues at coordinate 107,623 of JAJOZX010008569.1, read as the reverse complement.
TTTATCACTACTTATTCGAACTATGGTGGATGTAATTTCCCAGAAGAGTTCCTTGTTCCATGCCCGGTCTGTGTTTAACATACAAGTTTCTCAGGGGACCATTCTGAGTTTGTGTGTGTGTATATATATATATACACACATATAAAATCTTTTTTTCTCCTATCGATTTCTGACGTTTACTATTTCAGAGATTAATACCTTTTACCAGCTGAGCTGGATTATATTACAGTAATTCATCTGATTATTTTTTATTTCTAGCGATTACTTAAATCCCAAATTACTGACGGTCTAATTTATAAGCTCTTATTGAGAATTTCTGTACCGGACTCAAGGATCATACATAAGGGGTTCCAAAAAACCTTAGCCACCCCATTTGTAGCTTACATATTTACTTATATCGAAATAGTTTTTAGTGATTATAAAAATGCTGTATATAAAATTCTTTATTTATTGCAGGTATTAAAATTACTCTAGCTGATAAAGTGATAATATAATGGCTTCTCAATTAATTGGTGATTCGGAGAGGCAACGTGTGATAGATCGCATACGAGCAATAACATTTCGGGAAGCTCGTGATGCTGGAGCCACCTTTATAACACGTTCATGGGTTGCCAAAAAGTTGCGAAGAAGTGAGGACTTCGTCAAAAGAAATTGGAATAAAACTTTGGATGAATGTGAAATGGATACAACCAAATCTGGGCGCCCAAATTTGCCACTCTCTCAGGAAACAAAGGACATCATTGAAAGCGGTACGCGTAAGCGGAAAAACAGCTGTGCTAAACTTCCTAGAGAGATCGAAGTGTTGAGAGGAAAGATCGTTAGTGGTGAGATCATTCGACTGTACCGTCATAGGCAAGGTTTAAAGCCTTGGCATGAACTTCCAAAGCCAAGGAAAACTCGACTTAACATCGATGACAGAATGTGGTTTGCCCATTATCTTGAAGATTGGGATGTGGATGATTTCATGCATTTAGCTGTCTCCGATGAATTTTTTGTTTACGTAGCACGTCGGCCTAACTACCAAAATGATCGAGTGTGGGCCACAACACCAGATGAAATCGATGACAATGAACATTATCGCGAATTATTAAAAAGTCCAGACTGTGTTGGTGTGTTTGTTTCGTTCACTGCAAAGGAGCTCATGTGGGTGCTGAAGCCAAATGGTTAGAGTTGGGATGGACAGTATTTTCGTGATATTATTCTATCCCAGCATGTCATTCCTTTTCTAAGAAACCCAAACAATGTTATGGATGTCGATCAGGTCACAATTCTGCAAGATAAGGCCCCCTGCTTTAAGGCATTAGCCACTCAACAGTTGTTGCGGAAACATGAGATCGATTTCTTTCGAAATGAAGAATGGCTAGGAAATTCTCCTGACCTGAACGTCTGTGAAGACATTGGATCAGTTATAAAGGACAAGATTGTATGTCTCTTGTTTCAAGAACCTGCAGCAAATCGATTTTCGAAGGATACAATGACGCAACACATTGAAACTGTTTTAGCAAATTTGCGTAACGATCAAGATCTATTCATGTCACTTTTGGCAAGCTACCCAAAGCAAATTCAGGCTGTCTTGGAAGCCAATGGCGGGAAACCAAGTTTTAATTGTTTCTCATTAAATGCAGGATTAAATTCTCTTTTGTAAGGTATGTTTAGTTTTACTGTACCTCTAATGGTTTAGGTCATGGGAGGAGGGGGGCTAAGGTTTATTGGAGCCCCGTATATATATCACAAACAAGTTTGTTTCTAGGGAATCTCAACTGAACGTTTCTGAAATATTGCATTTCTATCTTCAGTGCCTAAAATGAAAATAAAAAATTAAACTGAGATTACAAAAAACAGCTTTAGTTTACAATAATAAAATACAAATACATACAATAAAAACAAGTTATTAGAAAATTTGAATTCTGTACCTTATTGTTCGAGCATGTGGCTTTCTTTTTTTAACTGTCCCATTCCGAGAAGGATTCGGAAAGGAAGATACTGTAGTTGGTTTTTTTTGTTAAGTATTTGGTTAAGTATTTCAAGCAATGTTTCAACTATTTGTACTGGTCTTTATTCTCTTTATATATATATATAAACATTTTCAAATTTCCTTATTCTCAATTTGATTATCTCCCAACGTTTCGCAACATTTTCTCATTATTAGTAGTTCATTTGGGTTAGTGGGTTAATGTTTCGTGGCAAAGAAAGTCTTCCTAATTTTTTCTCCTTAACCCTAATTTATAAATACCTTTGAGATGCTTGCAATTTATCTATATTAGTTGAACAACACGATAGGTCAAAGTGTGAAATAAACAAAGAATATAGTAGTCGTTTTTACACGTAACTTACTCTAATATGTATTTACAGTTTTTGTACTCTATTATACGTCAACTTTCGCAACCATAAACTAACCTAACCTAAGTCTAACTTAACCCGTCTATTAGACGTAACCTAACCCCTCTAACTTAATCTAAACCTAATGTAACTAAACCTAACCTAACTATGTTTAACCTAACATATGCTAACCATGTTAACCAAACAACTTAATCAACAACAATTTGTCGATCAAATGTCACTTCAAGAGAATGAAGTTAACCAAGAAAAAAAAATCACTTAATTTGGGACTGGTAATTTCAAATTACCCAACAAAGCCCAAATTATTGATCTTGCCAAATTACAAACTATTTTTAGCTTTCGTTATAAGCAGATATGAATGACTTTATATATATTATATATATAATATATATATAATAATATATATATATATATATATATACACAGTATATAGAGTGTGTGTGTGTATATATACACATATATACACAGTGTGTGTGTGTGTGTATGCATATATATATATATATATATATATATATATATATATATATATATATATACAGGGTGTCCCAAAAAAACTATATACTCTTTATAGCATCATATATTTTATAATTTAAAAAAAAACCAAACAATATATTGTTATAGCAATTGCCAATGAAAGGTAAATTAGTAATCTAAGTGATCAAAATGTTATAGCGAGTTGTTTGCATATAAAATTTAATTAACTATGCCAAGTGCTCAAAATGTTCTCCGGCGGCATGAATGCACTTTTGAATGCGTCGACTAACTGATTCGCAGACATGGACTAATATGGATGCTGTGATGGTCCCGCACTTTTCCCTAATTGCATCCTTAAGGTGTTCGAGTGTTGCAGGTCTTGTACCATTAACTGCATCCTTCAGGTAGCCCCACAAGTAAAAATCAAGTGGAGTCAAGTCCGGTGAACGTGGAGGATACTCAACGCTTCCTCTTCGTCCTATCCAACGGTTAGGCAACGTTTCATCGAGGTACCTTCTGACATCACAATGATAATGAGGGGGGCTCGATCTTGTTGAAAGTAAAAGTCGTCGTTTTCAAACAACTTCCGAACTGCAGGTATAATTTCTGTCCGCAGCATGTCGAGATATGCGGCACCGGTAACTGTCCCATTAAAGAAAAATGGTCAAACCAAACCGCTGGATGATAAACCGCACCATGCTGTTAATCCTGGTAAATTAACATGTTTATCCGCATAAACGTGTGGATTATCAAGTGACCAGTACCTGCAGTTGTGTCGATTTACTGTGCCATTCAGCTTGAAGGTAGCTTCATCAGACCACACGATTTTGTTGGCAAACTGTACGTCTTCGGCTTCCATTGACTGAAACCATTCACAAAATTCGAGTCTGCGATCAGGGTCATCTTCAGTCATGGCGTGTAGCTTTTCCATTTTGCCGACTTTAAAATCCGGTGAACACCCGATTTGCTGATTCCGGTCTCACGGGCGCATTGCCTAACTGATTTCTGTGGTGATGGATTAAACTTTTGCAACACTAAAACGGAGTTTTCATCACTCGCACTTGATTTGCGTCCAGATCTTCGCTTGTGCATATCTTGAGCAGATCCCTCCGCCTCAAACTTGTCACGGATGCTTGTAAGACGTGTCGGTGGTTTTGTACCAAATTCCCGGATCTATTGCCGCTGGACTTCGGACACATTCTCAAATTTCCAATACCATTTCAGAACACTTTTTCGTTGCTCCAGTGTCAAACGTTTACGCAACATGGGTTCTTTTGCTGAACTGAATAAAGTTGAATGCTGTAGAGTTTGTATCGTGGAATGAGTGCGTAGGCTAAGTCCGAAGCAAGCTAGTGAGTGACTAGACTACGTTCGGTCCATAGGCTTTGCCATTACGAGGCCTTTGATAAAACAAGGCCAGGCTTAGTCGACGCATTCAAAAGTGCATTCATGCCGCCGGAGAACATTTTGAGCACTTGGCGTAGTTAACTAAATTTTATATGCAAACAACTCGCTATAACATTTTGATCACTTAGATTACTAATTTACCTTTCATTGGCAATTACTATAACAATATATTGTTTGGGTTTTTTTAAATTATAAAATATATGATGCTATAAAGAGTATATAGTTTTTTTGGGACACCCTGTATATATATTATATATATATATTATATATATATATATATATATATTATTTCGTAATTCGATTATTTTAAAATAAAGAATAATACAAATTTTGCCCCAAGACAAAAATTTCGATACTTCCTTTCAAAAGTTACATTGTAAATGAATTTTAAATTCTCTGACTGTGATAATAGTGCACTATTTAAAAGGAATTATATATATATATATATAAAACTCGTTCGTCTTTGAAATTTTCTTGAAGATATATTTATTCCTATTTAAATGAGCAAATCATGTTTGAAATGTGAAATTGTAGATGGAACATCGAATCTTTTTAATGAAGAAAATTTAACTTTAAAAAGTTTTCTTAAGTTACCTTCGATTTAAGCGCAAAATTTTTGTGATTTTGTTTACGTTTCGTCGAATTTAATTTCTCGTCTGTGAATTACTTCTAAATGTTCATGACCTCAACTTCATAAAGAACATTATATCTTCGATCCCGATTTCAGGCATGCCCACCCGATGGAGAGAGGTAAATGGGTTCTTAGATTTATTTATGTATGTAGGAAAAATAACTTTTAATTACAGGAGTCTGACGAGGGGAAATAATTCCCTGGTTTTTCCTTAATGTGTGTACTAAATCTGGTGCAGATTACCCAAGCCATTTACGGGGTGCCCCTCCCAGCCACCTCCCCCCGGGGTTTTATGAGAAAGTCTAAAGAAGGCGTTTTTTATCGGATACAGTGATTATTTTTCGAATTTCACACTCTTTAGGATTTTAATTTAAAAAACGGGAAGTAAATATGTCGTTCTTTATGCTTCCTCAGCCTTTACACACTCTCTGATTTGTTTTAGGTTAGGTTAACCTGAGTCAACCTAACCTAACTTAGTGTAAGTTAACCTCAAAACAGTAGATCGTACAAGAAAAATTGACTTATTAACAAAACTCGACCTAAATGGTAAAAAAGGTGGTTAACTCTTGGCACTATATATATATATATATATATATATTTCGGGTGGTCCAAAAAATAAAATTTTGTAATTTTTTACCTCCACATGGCTGTTCCTGTTCCTATATCTATCAAACATCTCCATGCCAAATTTCAGCCTAATTGAAGATATTTACTGGTCGCTATGAATTTCATTTTACTATTTATTTTCTAGTAGATTGATCTTCTGGGTCAAAAAATTAAAAAAACAAGGGCAAATACTAGTTTATTTGTTTGAAAACGGATTAAATCTCAAAGAAAACAGCTTATTTTTTTTAGAAAACAGAACTCTTAAACTCTTAAAGAAAACAGATTAATTTTTAAAGAACAAAAATATGTTTCATAGAAAATTACATTTATCATTCGTTTATAATATACAGTACATCATTACTTAGATTAACGCTTCATCACTGACTCCTTCGAAGACGATGAGTAGTCTTGGCGATGTTTTGCTACTAATCGGAGGATGAATTGTTTTTGTTCTTCATCTTTCGTCAAAGATGTATTTTATGCCTTGATAAGGGCGATACCCCTCTCCGCCGAATCATTGACAACTTTTAGGTTGATCGCTATGCGTCGAAACTCTTGAAAGCAATCATCCTCCGTCCAGGAATTGGGACCGGTCCTCAGGAAGGTATCTTCCGCTGCCTTCCTTCCTTCTTTCTTTAATAGACTGAAGATTCCCAGGGTCCTTTTGGTGACCATTTCATACAAATTCAAATCGTCAATGTTTCCTTCAAGCTTCAATCGACGAGTAACAGTGGTATTCTCGTTACGTTGGAGGTTTACTACCATCTTCCGTTTGGTGTCATCATCGACTCTAGGATCGAAGAATGCAAGGCCGATGAGATGCTCTCCAAGATACCACAGGTGCCGTTGAAGAGCTGTGGATGCTGCTATGGAAATGGTCTGATTTGGGTACTTTTGCAGGATTTTAAGAAGCAGAACATCGTTGAAAGGAGCGTTGATTCCGACGGGGGCCTCGTTCCAAAAACGTGCGTACACCAAGGCGATAAACAGAGAGAGCTCGGTGATATTCTCCGTCTCATGTGCTGTCAGCTGTAGTTGATGCTTGAACAGATAAATTTTGAGGACGTAGATGGCCTTGGCCATCCAGCATGCATGTTGAGTTGGTCCTGGAGCGCGGATCTTGACTTCTTTCTCATCACGGCACCCGAGGAAGGTGAGGCGCAGAGTCGTAGCAATTCCTCGTAGTCATCACCCGATTGTTTAGACTCCACTGCCTTTGTGAAGTACTGGATCATTTTCTCTCGAAGCTGAAACATCTTTGGATCTCTGAATAGGTTGTTTGAAGCCTTCATGAAGGAATCCTTCTGAAGTGATGGCCATTTTTTCTGAAAACGTTTAAAGAGAGTCATTTCCGGGCCACCTGTAGGTCCAAGAAGTGCGTTGCAGGTGTTTGACAAGACGACTTCAAGGATATGATGTTGACAAGCGATTCAGACAAGTTCCCTCCCTACTGCTTTTTCAATCATGGTACAGGCTCCCCTGTGAAGGCCAGTATTAGACGCAGTTGTTTCAAATATGAGACCTTGGATCTCACCGCGAAGATTCCAGTCATGAATCGTCGAAATGCAAGCCTTGGCCTGTTCTTCTCCTGTAGCTCGTTGTATTTTTGACACGGCTAGGAGTTTTTCCATCCCATTTCCCGTAACGATTACCGCGTTCGTTCGGCTGTTTCCTTTGCGCTGCCGATGTCGGGAAGTAGTTCCTATCCCAGTGAAGAAGAAGGGGTCCTTCGACAGAAAACGAAGCTTGATCCTCTTTGGCTGCTGCCTACCTTGCTTGCCTTCTTGAACGACGGATGGAGCTGCGTGAAAGAGTCATTGTAGAAATATCATAGTCCAGGGCTTGAGCGACTGATCCAGCAACGAAGACTGCTCCTCGATCGGGAAGGTTGACGCGATCAAGAGCAGCAACCACATTTGGTGATGTGAAGATATTGTTTCGTTTCGGAGGATGAGAGTGTACATCTGCTTTTCCGGTCGAAGTCGACGGACGATAATCATCGTCTTCAGCTTTAAATTCTTCAGAGGATGAAGTGGATGTGCTGGATGATGGAAGAGCAGCAGCTCCAGCCTGGAATGCAGCCTCTCTTTCTTTGTACCTTACAGCTTTGTCAGCATCTTTCTTCTGTCGACATCTCTTGCGGTATTCCTTGGCAAAATTAATCTTGTCAGGGCCTGCCATATTGCAGGAAAAGACGTCTTCTCGTTGCATCATCAGGAATTGGCGGTCTTCTTCATTGTCTATCACCTTCAAGGCGTCCTTCGAGGCAACGTCGGAAAGCGCTGAGAGAGTCTCTTGGAACATGTTCTCTTTCACTCTGCAGCTTTGTAGCTGCGTCTTGCGGTTTTTCTTCAACGCAAGGAACTCTTCGTACAGCTTTGACAGCTTCCTAACACAGGAATCGACTCGCTCTGTAGGAATCCTTGCTCTCTGCCATACTTGCAGGGCCTCTTTGCAGGCCAAGTTGTAGCTCTCTTTCAAGGTCTTGGACTGTTCATGGTGGTGAAACTGAACTAAACGAAGCACATCACTACATGTGGGTAGCCTTGCAGTTGATAACTCGTTGCTGGGCTTTCCTAGAACCCACGTTTCTGCAGATGAGCAAGTACTTCCAGCCATAACCTGAAAAATGAGAGAAAATAATGCATTAACCGTTTAGCACCAAAGCACAATTATATAAGTGTTAAAGTAAAAAATTGCAGTCAAAATAAATAAAGTAAAAAAAAATTGGTTACAGTGGTTTGTGGTTGATGCGTAGGAAAATAGCTAAATTTAAAAAAATATATTTAAGAATAAGTAAATAATAAACTTCAAGAGATATAAGATATATACCTTACAATTTTAATCATTCAGTTTAATAGCAACATCCTTACCGGTTATAAATTTGCATATAAAGAACATAATTATATATATATATATATATATATATATATATATATATATATACTGAATAAATATAATACATATGGATTAATAATTAATATGTATGAATTAATAATTATATATATGAATTAATAATTAATATATATGAATTAATACTTACATGAGATACTATTCCTAAGCTCTTGAAGTTTGAACGAACTTAAAACCGTCCTCCAACAAGTTTAAACTTGAAATGATGCACGAGTAAATGATTTGTCTGATTCACAAACAGCATTATACAAGAAATCGAACAATTGCATCATCCTCTGAAAGGTTGGCGGAGTCAATGTGGCGTGACTGCCGCGTCCTCTAAAAATGAAGCGGATAGAAAATGATTAGCTAATCGATTAATTGAAACTGTGAAAATCATAGCGACCTCTTATTATGTACTGAATCGAGATATTTTGCACAAAATCACCACATCTAAAGGAATAAGAGCAGCCATGTGGAGAGCATCTCCAACTATTTTGAAATTTTAGCCCAAATTTTGGACCACCCTAAATTTTATATATATACACACTGTGTGTATATATATATATATATATATATATATATATATACTAGCTGAGGTACCCGGCGTTGCAGACAAACAAACAAACAGACAGACAGGCTGACTGACTCTGTGTTGACATTCTTCATCCCATAAGAGGTTCCCGTGCCAAATTTGGTAGTTCTAGGTCAAACGGTTTGCGCTTGCATAAAGGACAGACAAACAAACAGCCAGGCGAAAATAATAATATATATATATATATATATATATGGAGTGTGTATATATATATATATATATATATATATATATATATATATATATACACACACAGTATATATATATATATATATATATATATATATATACACACAGTATATATATATATATATACTGTGTATATATATATAAATATATATATATATATATATATATATATATATATCGTTTGATGGGATTTGTTTTAACATCATTTGCAATATTTAAGGTTATATGACGGAGGGGACCTACAACTTTACATGCGATAAAGTGCTTTGAACGTGTAATTAGAGATAAAATTACTAAATACAAGAAAAGGATTTATTCACTCCAGACCAACGTGACTTCAGGGCTAGAAGATCATACCTATCACAGCTATTAGATCACCAAGGGAAAATACAGGGAACATTTGGTCAAGGTCATAATACACTGTAGCTATAATATACACCAATTTTGCTGAAACCTTCGATAAATGTATCATGGAATTATAGCACACAAACGTAAGAATACAGGAATTACTGTAAAGATGGAATGATAAATATTTAATTTTCTCACTCAAAGAACACAAAGAGTGGTAGTAAATGAAGTCAAATATGAAGTCTCGGAATTCATGAGCTCTGTCCTACAAGTTACACTATTAGCTCCTTTGCTGTTCATCATAATGATTGTAGACATTGATGCAGATATTAATGACAGTGTCGTACCGTGTTTCGTGGATGGCACAAAGATATGCGAGGAAATATCAAGTGAAGGTGACAGAAAAATTACAAAACGACATTAAAACAGTATTCAAGTGGTCGAAAGACAACAATATGAAGTTCAACGAAAAAAATTCCAGTTTATAAGCTATGGCAATAAAAAGGAGGTAGAAAATAAAGGCTAGCTACGAGGGCAGAAGGAGAATGGAAACCAACTCGCTCGTCCACAAATCCTGCAAATGAGGGGGGATGCTACAGAGGGGCTGACCTCAGATCGATCCTGAACGGTCGTGTGAAGACATCTGGTAATAAATATATATATATATATATATATATATATATATATGTGTGTGTGTGTGTGTGTGTGTATAGGTGGGTGGGGTGTGGGTGTATGTGTGTGGGTGTGGTTGTGGATGGGTTATGTAAGTGTATCTTAAAAAGAGACTATTTTTTCCTCTTATCCCACGTAAAAGATGAGTAAAAATAATCTTCAAAGCAATATTTTTATTCCTCTTACAAATTACCATATAAAAAAAAATGAGTTTGGAATGTCAGTGTTAAAATTCTTATAAGATGCAGATTTGAATTTTTCTATTACGGAGTTGAATTATTTTTTTATATATATTTAAACCAGTCTCTTTTCATAAAAAGAAGGATTTACATAATACTGGTCCACCTCACATCTTACGTAAACATATAATACATTTAAGTGCGTTATTAGTTAAATTTTCGTATATAGACGTTTCGTGCAGCTACTCTTTCTTTATGATAATGATAATCTGGTGCTACTATAGCGTGCGGTCTACAAAGATATTTACACTATAGCGTGCGGCCTACAACATATTTACGCTGTAGACTGCGGTCTACAATTTTTCCAATACTTTAGAATGTGTACTATCAAAATTTTCTTAGTAATTTAGTATTTTCAGGTATTTAAAATTATTTAAAATTAAATATACATACATATATATATATATATATATATATAGTATGCGCCCGGTTAGGTTAATTGAATGCCCGGTTACGTCAACTGAATGCTCAGTTAGGTCAACTGTATGCCTTTGACGATTGGTTAGGTTAAGTCGTGATATTCTCTTTAGTTTTGACAGTAACCGGGCATTCAGTTAACCTAACCGGGTGTGTGTATATATATATATATATATATATATACACCTTTGGGTAGCTTCCGCCCGAATTCTTCATTCTGACGAAGGTCAAGCCTTTCACTCCACCTTAGACCTAGAGTTTAACGTGGAATCCGAACCAGCAGCCCAACGTCTTAACCATTAGGCCACAGAGAGTACCCATTTATCTACCAACCACTTTTTCTTTATTGTGTGGAAGGATGAACAGCTGGGTTTTGCTGCTCGCCGGCTGCAGTCACCGGGTCTCGATCCTGTGGCCGATGGATTCGTAGTCAGCGACGCTAACCACTACACCACCGAGGCGCAATATATATATATATATATATATATATCGAAACCTACGGTAAATTATTGAATGCCCGGTTAGGTTAATTGAATGCCCGGTTAGGTCAACTGTACGCCCTTGACGATTGGTTAGGTTAGGTCGTGATATTTTCGCTAGTTTTGACGGTAATTACTACAGCTACTATATTTGTAAACCGTACACTATAGTAGAGGTCAGCGCAATTCTTTTGTAGATTAAAGATATCTTTGTAGACTGCACGCGGATCACCTGAAGATCAGGGCCTCCAGCCTTCTTTAGTTAGCTTTATAAGGCTAACTAACGAAATATATCCGACCTAACCTAACCAATCGTCAAGGGCGTACAGTTGACCTAATGATTGGTTAGGTTAGGTCGTGATATTTTGTTAGTTAGCCTTATAAGGCTAACTAGAAAAGGCTGGGGGCCCTGATTTTCAGGTGTGTCCCGCAAGCTATAGTAGCACCGATAATCTTTATTGGGAGTAGTGGTGTACCGATTAATCGGCATCGGCATCGGCCAAATTTAGTCGATTCTTTTCCGATTATTTGAAATTTTAAAATTGTCATTACCAAAGAAAACCTATATTTATAGAAAATTAAACATAACCAAAGGTTACAAAAAACACTATTTATGATAATTTATACTCATTTCAAAGTGTAATTATATAAAAATATTTACAGTCACGAAAAACGCAATAAGTTAAGTTGCCCATAAATTTACATTTTTCTCTAACAAGCTAATCTCTAAATATTATAAAGTATTGTAATCTCCTACTCTATATTAATAATAATTCTGGGAGCAATCCAAGAATAAGCGCCCCAAATCAATTTAGGGTGCTTTTGCTTGGATTGGGTCGAACGAGGGTGCTTATTCTTGGATTGCTCTAAAATGGAGTTAAAATGGAGTTAAAATGGAGTTAATTGCTCTAAATGGTTAAGTGAATGCCCGGATAGGTTAATGTACGCCTTGACGATTGGTTAGGTTAAGTCGTGATATTTTCGTTAGTTTTAACGAAAATATTACGACTTAACCTAACCAATCGTCAAGGGCGTACAGTTGACCTAACCTAGCATTCAATTAACTTTAGTTCATTATTTTTATTTGTATGTTGTTCTAAATTTTTTTATTACAATATCCTTCGTAAACATTAAAATATATATTTTTTTAATTTTATATGTAAAATCCTTTAGTTTGGAATGAGGTCGAACTGGGGTGCTGTGTCTTGGATTGGGGTCTAACTAGGGTGCTTTTTCTTGGATTGAAGACTTTGGGGTGCTTATTCTTGGATTGCTCCTAATTCTATAATAAGTTGTACCTTAATATTAATTAATAATATTCTATATTAAGTTCCCCTTATAACTTATACGAATATATTAAACCATCTTATTATGTTGACTTTATTTTAAATATTTTAATAATTTTATAAATCCAAATTATATACCATTTTTTTTTATTCAAATTGGCCACGAGGGACTTTAAATTTTAATGAAAAATTTTGCTGTTTACATTGTTGAAAAGAAAATACGTTCACCATAAGGAAGAACAATTACTTTAAATATTGGTATTCAATTTATGAAACTAAAATAAAATTATTTTATCTTTTATTGAGTAATAAAACTTTTAACGATATTTTAGCTACGATATATGAGTGACAAATTCTGGGTGTTGTATATCGTGGAGTAAGCTGAGGAAAAGGAATTAAACAAATTTGAAATGTAAAAATATGAAAATTAAAAATTTTCACATTAGATTAGTAAAATTTATAAAGGGAATTGATTTTGTAAAATATAGGCAAAAAATCGGCATCGGTATCGGCAGTGTTTCATGGAATGGGGATCGGCTAAATTTTGGAATCGGCACATCACTATCACTAAATGGGAGGAGATAAATCCTTTAAAAATAGTGCAATATTCATCAAGTTGCTGCCACAAATATTAGTGCACAGATATTATATATATATGTCGAGTGAGCGAGCTGAGGAAAAGGATTTAAACAAATTTGAAATGTAAAAATATGAAAATTAACAATTTTCACATTAGATTAGTAAAATTTATAAAGGGAATTGATTTTGTAAAATATAGGCAAAAAATCGGCATCGGTATCGGCAGTGTTTCATGGAATCGGGATCGGCTAAATTTGGAATCGGCACATCACTATCACTAAATGGGAGGAGATAAATCCTTTAAAAATAGTGCAATATTCATCAAGTTGCTGCCCACAAATATTAGTGCACAGATATATATATATATATATATATATATATACATATATATATATGTGGAGTGAGCGAGCTGAGGAAAAGGATTTAAACAAATTTGAAATGTAAAATATATATATATATATATATATATATTAGTTTCTATATTTATTTATAATATTAAAATCCATTGCCTAAGCTCAGCTTTATTTTAAAATTCGATTTGATGTGTGTGCTGACATTTTATGATATAAACATCGAATAGAATGCATTTGACAGTTTTTTTGCGACAGGGGACCTTTTTCTGAATGCGATGAGGTAATACGCGTCGAACGAACTCTTTGAAGGTCTTATCAATAATGCATAGTCGAAGGAAGAAAAAAAAGGAAAAAAATTAGTAGTAGAAGGTTATATATCGAATCAATAAAGCAGGACTGTTGCCTATCAGTTTCTCTGGCGAGTTCAATCTAACGAGACAATCCTCCAAGCAGCTCCGAACGATATTCATAGCTTATTCAAAGGTCTTATAAACAATACGTTTAAAAGCGGTTCTCGATAGATAGATAGAGAGATAGATAGACAAACTGATTGATAGCTTGGTATTTAGACTGATTCCGAAGCCCCACAATCGGAATCTCTTTTTACTTAAGTTTACGTTGAAAACTCTCTTCGATGTATTAAAAGGATATTCAGTGGCATCTCTTGATTAGTAAATGCATTTTGTTCGCTTTTATGGTGCAATATTTCGATGAAGGTGAAAAACTGAAGTGAAAATTTTGCTTGAAACATTACCATTTCCTTCTTTTTTTTCTTTTTTTTCTTAATTAAAGGTGCATGCGTGGAAAATTTTGGAAAAAAAAAATGATATAGTCGTTGTAGTCGTTGCTCTAAAGGTATAAAGATAATTTTTTTTTTTTTTTTTTTTTTTTTTTTTTTTTAAGTGAATATTGATATAATAATAAGTCGATATGATGCGTTTTAATTATTTTAGAATTGCACACTTAGTACAGTTCTTCGCCTCGGAAGAAATTTTTGAGGAAATGTCATTTTAGATTTATTTAAACTATGATATGCTTTCAGTTTTTTTGAAATATATATGCATTGAGCTTCTTTTCAACACTATGGAAAGACTAATTGGTTCTGAAATATTTGAAAGGTAGGTTGGGTTATCAGAGAGAAGCAGGGATTTTATAGTAGTGATATAATTTGACTTAACGGTCATTTCTTTCAGAAAAAAGCATATATAATGTACATTGTGCACGACGCCACCTTCCTACTTTAATGTCCCATACATATATATCTTAGTGGTAAGATATCGAACACAGGGCGTTGCTTTGCGACGCGAGGACGAACCCTCCTAGGGGCAGCACACTTTATTTCAATCTTCGTGTGTATACACACACACACCACACACATATATATATATATATATATATATATATATAGAAAATACAAGATAATATTTTTAGGGTGAAGCCGCGTTGTACAAAACCTTGTTAATAATTTTTATTTTTATTTTCCGTAAAAGTATTGGAAATGTTTGCAGAGTTTAAAAACTTTGCCAAAAATGTCATTTCAAACTTTTTAAAAGAGATTATACAATATATACATATTTTAGTTTAAAAAATGTTTTATGTACGGTTCACAGACTTTTTAAAAATCTATCTGTGTGTTTTACACAATGTTCATAAATTATATTTACAAATTCAATTGAAACTAGGTTGAATTTATAAAGATAGTTTATGGATAGTCTAAGGTGCATCAAACCCCATGTTTTGGAAACGTTTGCAATATAAACTGGGCCCTGATAACTTTGTTTCACTACTTGAAACAAAAATTGTGACCAAATTTCATGTATTTCCATGATCATCTACCGGGTCCACGTCGGAGGTTGAAAATTTAACAAATTTCGAAGTTTTGAAGAAAAATGACATTTAAACAAAAATATTAAGGTACGGTAAAACACCACTAAAATCTAATGTATTAACGAGTCTTAGCCACACTTTTAACAGTCTACATCACTTTTGAGTCGACTGAAAAGTGTTACCAGGATACGGAACGGGGACCCAACTCGTTATGCATCCCACCGACCACTTTCCCCAACCTCCATCCATTTGGAAGTGGTCACTATTACTCTTTATTTCTTAGTAGCTGCCAGCTGCATAATCTTTGGATGGTGAGCAGGTGTTGAAGCTGCCTTCCGTTTCCGTAGATCTGGCATATTTTTCCTGTCTGCTTCCACGACCTGTAGAATATTTTGATAATGTTGTTCAGATCTTGCGGCATCGAGGAAGTTGGTGCTCAGTTTGACTGCTCTCTCAGCGCAGTCATTGATGACAGTGACTGCAGCAATGTTTGTTTTAGACGTTGAGAACGCAGCAGAATTTGGTCACTCATCAACATCCTCCGAGAGGAATCCACAGTCCAGGTCTAATAAAGAGAAAATACTCCAAGAGTGTCTACCAACCAGGTCTGAGAGAGTTGTCGTAGGAGTGATCATGGTTGGGAACTTAGGTTTGCCAAAGCCAGTGCCAAATCGATCTTGTGGTGCTGCTGCAATGCTCTCGTCCTCTGGCTTGACTGCGAGTAGACGATCAGCTATGGCACGGCGCTCTGCTTGTGGAACTAACTCAATAAACACTGCTAAAGGCACATTTCAGCTGTGAGGTACCACAGGTGACATTTGAAAGCAGTTATGGCGCTTGTTAATATCAGCGAGTTCACTTTCTCGTATTTGAGGATGCTCTTGTACAGCTGGAGATCATGCCACGGGAAATCGACTGCTGAAGGGCAGGTTGTCCACCATGGACAGTATATCAGGCAGACAAATGCAACAAACTCATGTATCTTTGGACCTTGTTGTCTTGTTGTGATTTATCCTGGTGGTAGAGTGTCGATTTGTTCTTGCAGAAGTGCAATCGTAATTGCATATATAACCTTTGCCATCCATCTGGCTTGTGTACTGCTAAATTCTCAATCTGTCCCTTCCAAATACAACAAACAAAGCTCAGAGAACTCTTGATAGTCGTCACGCTGACGTTGCATTGATGATCGTGCGACCTGAACAACTTGTGCCTTCCAGTCTTGAATGAGAATTTGTCTCTCTTGAGAATATGAACTGGGATTAAAATGACTCAAGTTTTCTTCACTGCTGTGGGGAACGAGCTGGAAGTTTGTGCGAAATCTATTGAAGACGCTTACTTCTGGTGATTTCCATGTCTCTATCTTGAGGTCATTGAAGACATGCCCAATGATCACTTTGCCAACATGGTGTCGACACCCGGACCATAGCAAATGGCGACCGATTGCCTGCTGGAGGATGACACACGCTGCGCTCACATGTCCTGTATTGCTAGCAGTGATATCAAATACGAAGTTGACAATGGACTGTGAACAACTCCAGGACTACAACAACGCCATAGTCTTTTCATTTATGATCTCCCCAGACCGCTGGTTACTACCAGTACCAGGTTCATATGATGGCACGCCGAGAAATTTAAGTTCACTAGCATCACCTACAGCAACAGCAAGTTTCTCATCTGATACATTCTGATTCTGCAGTGAACCCATCATCTTTGAATCCCAGTGGAGAGATGCAAATTTGGTGGTATCCATGATTGTTTGACGGAATTGGCAATCTGCTGGTCTACCCTACGTCTTGACCTATCAGCTGTTGCATAAGAAGTTGAAACTTTGTTTGGATCACTTCCAGATTCTTCTATAAAGGCTTCCGTGAATGTTGCTTGTTGGGCTGGTGTTAATTTCACTCTAGTGGTCAAAGATACTAACTTGGGCTTGGTGAGTATGTCATGTGGTATGAACGCCGGTGTGCCATGACGAACAACTCGATGATGTGTCTTTCTAGAGGTTTCTTGTTGCATTGGGATGTCTTCATGATCTTCATCACTGCTGCTTTCAAGCTGTACATAACTGCATGATGCCTCCTGTTCTTTCTCTGCTCTTTCTTTCCTCTCTGCTTCATTGGCTTTGCGTAACTTTTCAGCATCTTTGGCCCACAATGGAAATGTCATTTTCAGCTGAGTCTTCATCTCTTTCACCTTGGCAAGCGCAGCTGAAGATGAACGGCGGTCTATTGGGATCTCGCTCAGTTTTCCATTTTTTTCAGATCGAGCACTGATTTTCTCACAAGCTTTCTTGTCTAATATCATAAGACTGTTTGCTTTGTGATAAAATAGTACACTTTTTTCAAACACAATCTTTGCAATGTCCCGCTTTGTCCTGTTTGACGACAGTCCTTCACGCTGATGAAATAAAAAAACATCGCAGAACTTGCTCATTTGTTGGTAGCCGAGATCCGGCTATTTCAGCGTCCTTGTTTGTGATTCCTGCACTTAGGCCATACATAGCTAAAGACTGGCGTGTTTTTGCAGTTTCTGAAGAGTGATAGCCTCAGGTTCATCACTCTGTTCCATTTTGAGCAAAAATGAAAGTTATATAAAAAGAAAGTTTCAAGTCCGACGTCGTCCGTCTTTGAGTGGGACTGATCAGAATGCAGACCTGAAAAAAGGATAGGTACTATTAGGTAGGCAATAAAATCAGGTTATATTCAGTACAAACAAAAGTCCAACATGTTTAAACAATCAAAGGTCAAACATTTCTCTGCATGAGAGTTGTTCCAAGCAAATTTCAATGACATAAGTGAACAGATTTCTATGGAAGTTAGTTTATCGTGTAGATACAAAAATGATCACATATAACAAATTTCAACCTTCACGTGGACCCGGTAGCTGTCATCCAAATTCAGTGATATTTCACAGAACATGTTTTCATTATGAATGGAACACTGCTATTGTAGGACCATTAAGGAATTGTAATACTGGGTGGGGTTTCATGCACCCTAATGGACACCCTGTACTTTTCTTAAGTTTTGGTAATGGTTAGTTCTCTCTTTTATTCTGGATAGTAAATATGTCTTTTAAACAATATGTCTTTTAAATCTAATTAGTAAATGTCTTTTAAAAAGAGAAATTAAAATTTGAAAGTTTGGGATGAACACATCCTTATACTGTAAAATCAGTTTCTAGAGTCTAGTGATATATATATCTGTGTGTGGGGGGGTAGGTGTTTAGCCTCCTTCGCAATAACTAAAGTCATATGATGGAGTAGCCCAACAGCTTTACGTGAGATCCGAACCACTGGTCGCTACATCATCTGGACACAGAGGACGGTCGTCCTTCCAACTACTAATCGGACACAACGTTGCTTAAATATGCTAATCCAGCGAGAAACAGTGTTACTATGCGACCATGGAATAATCCGCACATCTCAATGTTACCGTTAAAATACAAATTGCATATAGCCAAATGATAGACTGCATATAGCCATATAGCTAAAATTTTCTTCTTATAATTCAGAACATTCAAATCTGGCTACTTAAGGCTATTCAAATCTGAAATATTAATCATTATTGATGCTCAAACGTATGTCAGTCAGACAAAACTCAGGATTTTTTTTCTGCATTGTATTCCATGTGCAATTTGCGCTCGCTCTCTGAGTATTTATTTTTAATGAATAATATTGATAACTTTAGCGGCCATTGGAATTTGATGTTCATAACCCAACTTTATAAACACCGAAACGACGACCTTATATGTTACGAAACATTTTTCGCCTTCAACTACAATTTTTTTTCTGTTTTACATTTCATACAATAACTTCTTTCTCCTCTTTGAACTTCCTCTTTACTCCTTTGAGAAAAACTTCTTATAAAGTACTGTAGCTATTTCCGCTGTCATTATGAAAACCCGGAAATTTGTACGCCAACATTTGTACGACGGAAATTTATACGCCAGCATTTGTACGCCAGAACATTTATACGACTGGAAATTTATACGCCAAGCATATTTGTATGACGGTAATTTATACGTTATACGCAAGAAATTAATGATCAGTTAATAAAATTGAATTTAAAACTAGGTAAGTTAAAATACAAATTATCACAAATTATGAAATTACATATTACAATAATTAAATGCATAATTGAAACTAGATTTCAGCTTATCAATTTAAGAGAAAATGTAACTAGCGATATACAGAACGAATGTCACTTAAAAAAATTGGAGAACAAATCTTGCGAGTTTTTTCTCATTAATCTCCAGACCTAACCTAACCTAACCTAACCACCTGTACCTATTCAATAACCATTTACCTACCTGTTAATCCTTTAATGCGCTGTGATACATAATAAAATTTAAAATTCTTCAAATTGAAATTATTTTCAAAGTATTTAAATAATGTTTACTTTTATTTATTTTTTTTTTTTTGCACCTGTGCTTATGTTTATATAAAAAAATGAAGTCACGGTTATTATCATGGGTAGATCGCATACTTAAGTCAAAAAAGTACGGTAGAGCGCATACTTAAATTACCGTCGTACAAATGTCAGTCGTATAAATTTCCAGTCGTACAAATGTTCTGGCGTACAAATGCTGGCGTATAAATTTCCGTCTTACAATAATGTTGACGTACAAATTTCCGCACACGGTCATGATGTATACATAGTCTCATTCTTCTGTCTACGTTCTGTGACATTTTTCTGTGCTGTAATTCTTTTATATATAGAGTACATTAACTATCTTCATCTCTCGTTCATGATTACTTTTAATTCCATTTTTATGAACAGGTAAAATGTTGTGCCTGCTTCGCTCGCCAAATCTGCTTTGGAAAAGAGGGAAAATGCAGTGCATATAATCTATAATTGTTGATATTATTATTACATCCAGTTTTGCGCCATTCCAATGTCATCGGCGATGTCAAAAAACGAAAATTACAAAGAGTTAATCTAACTTTGCCTAACCTAACCGTAATCTAACGTAACCACAATCTAACGTAATCGTAACCTAACGTAACCTCATTTAATCCATGAATGAAGAGAGAACTCCTTAACTGAAAGACAAAAGGAATATCATTAAAGTTCAAATGTTATTTATTATTAATATATATATATATATATATATATATATATATATATATATATATAATATATATATATATGTGGTGTGTGTGTGTGTGTGTGTGTGTGTGTGTCACACACAACTAGGAAAACAAAACAACAAACCAAAGTTATACATTTGATATCATAAATTTAATAAATTTGTTGCAAAATTTATGCAATAGAAAATTTTAGTTTATCACAAACATATAAAGTAGGTTAGCCTCAGATTAGGTTATACTTAGGTTAGGTTACTTTATTAGAGTGTGGATAGACTGAATGATCCGTTGACCAAAATGGATTATAGACTGATATAAACACAGCTGTAATTTTTTTCTATGTTAATTAGTCAATGCAAATCGTCTGTCTTCAAATCTTTTTAATATTTAGTGTTTACGAATTTGATTCAACCGCTTTGCGTGTAGTCCCCGCAAATCGTAAACAGAACCACGATTTCATAATGAGGAAAGACACTAATTAGTCCGATGCTCAAGGAATGGAAAATTAATTACCTAATTAACTAATTAGTGATACTTGGTTAGTATTAATATGGGTCGCAAACAGATTACCAGCGCTAATCCTTAAGTTTGATTAATGCAATGTATGTGTGTATCTATACTGTACATATGTTTATCTGTCTGCATATCTGTATCTGTATCTGTCTGTATCTATCTATCATTTTTCTGTGTCCGTCTGCCTACCTCTAATTGTCTACCTTCCTACCTTTATTTGACTATCTTCCTACCTTTATTTGTCTATCTGCCTACCTCTGTTTATCTGCATAGCTCTACATGTCTATCTGCCTACCTCTATTTGTCTGTCTACCTACAGTCCTTCTATATAACAATATGAAATGAGTATATTGCCTAAGAGTGTTTAATGACAGTTTATGCAAATTGCAATTTGAAATAGGAATTGACGTTATGGCAAATAGGTAATTGCAATTAACTGGAAATCAATCACCGAGAAATTTCGATTTCAGGAATGTGCCAAGTTGAAGAAGATGCCCAAATTAATTAAAAACATTCGTATAATCTCCATTACGTTGTTTTCCTGTTGTACACCCCACTATTAAACAAAATCTGAAGTTACAAGACATCTGATATGGAAGGGAAATTAAATCAGGTTCTGAAAACACGTTCGGAAGATATATATATATATATATATATATATATATATATATATATATATATATATACATATATAAGCAATGAAGCCTTTCCTCCCACTTCCACTTAAGCACTGCGAATAAATATTGGTGGGGAAAATAAATTACTATGTACAGTTGCGCGCATATGTAATATTCCTCGCCTCATAGGCGACTCCGTACATGTGGCAACGCCGCAGCGATAGTCAAGGTGCCCCAACTGGGGGAAGGTGGGGTGGAGGGGGGAAAACTGAGTCCAACAACATATAACATTGATATACATGTAAGGCGCCATTCAAAAATTACGTAACGCTATTTTTGCTAAAACCTGACACCGCCCCCCTCTATAATGTTCCGTAACGTGTGGGGTGTGTGGTGGGGCAAGTGATACATAACATCTTAGTGTGTGCCTGGTCTAGCGTTACAGAACGTTCCTGGGGGATCTGGGGTTTTAGCCAAAATAGTGTTACGTAATTTTTGAACGGCCCTAATTATAATGTAATGTTTGTGTTCAGAAAGATAAACAATTAATATGATCGTGAACAGCGTTGAACTCCATGTTTACTAGTCTAATATAGTAATAAGGTTCCATTATGATTACTGCAAATCAATAGGCACAGATACCACAATACAACTTTTAATATACTAGTGAATTTGAACCAAAAATAGGCATTACACAACCATCCTCCACACTCCCTCATTCCCCTTCCCTACCCACCAGTCTCGCGTATATTAAATCATTATGTAACAATACAAATAAAGCTGTTTGTAGAGTCCGTCTGCAGCTTTAAACCTTTACTAACTTACGAATCTACACGATTATATATATACATATACATATATATATATACATATATATATATATATATATATATATATATATATATATATATATATATATATATATATATATTAGGGTGGTCCTCAAAAACGAATTTTTTATTTTTACTGCTCCCACCCGATAAAGTAGTTCCACCTCATAAAAAAATTATTTTGGCAAAGTTTTTACCAGATCCGATAATATTTAGGGTGGGTGTCAAACTTTAAATTTTGAACGAAATCCTTAAAATGGGCAAAATCTGCAGCATCTAGATTTGCTGGCCACTTGTGGCAGCTATCTGAGGAAATGGTGGGATTGGCACTGTTTGATGCTTCTGTATCAGTAGACACAAAAAGATTAATTGTAAAGGGAATTAATGAGACAGAAGGCAGCCTAAAATGTCCTAAATGTGTGAGCGTTCGTCAAGATCATCTCCCAACATTGGATTCCTTGAGCACGAGAAACTCTTTCAAGCTTATATGGGCCCTCAATATCAATACTGCATTTATGCAAAAAGACCCGTCAACATGGGACTCAGATGATGAGTTTCAAGAGGCTCTTCGGAAAGTTGAAAACATCAAGGTCGTGAACGACAATGCCGAACGCGGGATTGCACTTATCCAGGGTTATAGTGGAAAACAAACTAAGAATGAAGAACAACTTCAATACCTATTGAAAGTCGTGGAGCAACACAGGAAGAAATATCCTGAACCTACTAAGATCTTAAACAGTGAGCTACAGTGAGTGGTCTTGCCAGCCATGACGATTCAAAATAGTACGTCATCAGTGTTATGTATAACGCTTATAATTTAAAATATATATGCAAAATAAAAATCTTTTAACTACACATTATATCAGTGGTTCCCAAGTGGTGATCCATGGATCTCTGGGGGCCAACTGAGATTGTTCAGGGGGTCAATAGAAAACCCCCGCCTTGCAGTTTTGTGGTAACTTCAAGCTTCGACAGCCACCTCTAATTACACTGGGGAACAAAATTTTAACTTTTTTTTGTTTCTTGGACGTGAACAGGTCGGTCTTATAGGATTTGTTCCGCTGATTCCGAATATAGCCGTAGAATTTCTCTATCACCCAAGGTTACTGAGAAATTTGTATTTTAATATTTATTCAAAAAGTGTATAGAAGTTAGTAAAAATACTTCATAAAAATTATATTAGTGGCAGATTGGCATTTAAAATATTCTTCTTAAAACTTCTTTGTCACTGATTTTCTCTTGTAGTTGTCATTAGGAGCTTCTCGCATCAATGTCCAGCAGTAATCAGCTAACATTGCCGGATCCCACCTCCCTTGGTAGCGTTTCTCCATAGTAGCTATATCTTGGTGGAACCTTTCTCCATACTCATCGCTTACGTCGCCGAGGTTTTCAGGGAAGAAATCTAAATGGGAGTGCAAGAAATGGATTTTTAGTGACATATTACATCCCAATAACCTATATGCTTCAATCATGTCCTGCACTATTTTTTCATAGTTAGAGGCTTTGATGTTCCCTAGAAAATTTGTGACAACATTCTTCATGGCCTCCCATGCCACTTTTTCTTTTCCTCTCAAGGCATCATCAAACTTTTGATCTTTCATGAGCTCTCTGATTTGAGGACCAACAAAGATCCCTTCTTTTATCTTTGCATCGCTAAGTCGTGAAAACTTTTTCTTCAAATATTTGAATGCCTCATCTTCCTTGTTCATTGCTTTGACAAAATTTTTCATGATGCCAAGTTTGATGTGAAGTGGCGGTAAGTATATTTTCTTGGGGTCAACTAAGGGTTCATGAGACATTCTTCAGTCCTGGGATACATTTTTGACGAAGTGGCCAATCCTTTACAAAATAATGCGAATCTCTGGCTCTGCTGTCCCATTCACAAAGGAAGCAGCAGAACTTCGTATAACCGAGCTGCATTCCCAGAAGAAGCGCGACGACTTTTAAATCCCCGCATATATACCAACGAAACTGGTCATAATTAATCTGCTGAAGGATGAGTTTCATATTTTCGTAAGATTCCTTCATGTGGACAGCGTGCCCTACAGGAATGGAAGGGTATTTATTTCCATTGTGAAGTAGTACAACCTTGAGGCTTAGCTTCGAAGAGTCAATAAATAAACGCCAATCTTCAGATTTGTGCTCATGACCGAGAGCTAACAGCAGTCCATTTACATTATTACAGTAGCATAAACCACCTGACGAGGAGAAATACTGCATCAGATCTTTTTGGCGAGTGCGGAACGCCGATATGCTTGTATCTTTTGCCAGCAAATTCCATTCACGTAACCTGGAGCCCAATAATTCCGCTTTCTTTTTCGGAAGGTCCAAATCTCTCACGAGATCATTCAGCATAACCTGCGTTATCATACGTGATTTATTTGATTCAGGTTGCTTAAAGTCTGTATCTTTAGTGTCATCAATTTCCATTGGTTCAACTTCAGACTCTTCATCCAGTGTCCATGACTTTGGGGGAGTTGGAATTGGGTTATCATCGTCATGTAGTACTGGTCTCATGGCAGATGCAAGATTTGGGTATTGAATTTTATGTTTATTTTTGGCAGAGAATCCTGAAACGTTAGGCATACAAAAATAGCAATCCGTTAGGTGATCCTTGGGCTCTCTCCAAATCATTGGTATGGCAAATGGCATAGATTTGCGGGTACCTTTAATCCAACCCCTAAGAGTGACGGCACAGGAAATGCATGAGATATGAGGTGCCCAGGATTTGTCTTGGTCGCCTACCTTACATCCAAAATAAAGTTCGTAAGCCTTCTTCACGAGTGGGGTCATTGTCTTCCTCTGTGCCATTATGGTCAGTTCTCCACATACGTAGCAAAATGTATCTCTGGGATTAATACAGTTTCGATTCATGCTGGCGGAAAATTATTGAAATCACGGACAACTTTTTGGAATGAAAAACCAATTTTTTCTACTATGAAAAATTTTAAAATTTGAGCAAACCTTGAAAAAAATTTCTTTCTTTTTATTAAAAATCTGTTTGTTTAAATAGCTATATTTTTTTAATGCAAAAAATACTATTAAATATAGTTAACCTAGAAAAAAAAGAAAGTAAAATTAAATTAGTACACTTAATTTTAACTAATATTTTGGGAAAACTCTGAGTAAATGGAAATATTATTTTCTCGAAAACTATGGGTGATAGAAAAATTCTGAAACCATATTTGGAATCAGCATCAAAAGTTCTATAAGAAACACCAAATAGTTTTCAAGAAACAAAAATGTTGTTCCCTAGTGTTATTATCCGATCGACCTCAAATTGAAGCAGAATTATTTTCTTATTAAGTGGAACAACTTTATTGGGTGGGAGCATGTAAATTACCAAAAAAAAATATCGCCTCTATAACGGAGGACCACCCTAATATATATATATATATATATATATATGTATGTATTGACATAAGCGAGAAAAAGATTAAGACAGTGAGAGAGAGAGCAAGGTAGAAGGGCAGAGAGAGTTAGTAGGAAATGGCTTATCGATTGTTACACAAAGAACTTGTTAACAGTTTCGATCTGAATAACAGTAACTGAATATCAAAATCACATAAGAATAACCCACGGTTATACTAGCATAAACATACTTATATATACTTATGAATTCATACAATATTATACTAATGTTTGTGAAATGACGTTGATGGGCCAAACCTTGGTGTTGACATGGTTACATGCTGTCGCCGTCCAGGAGAGACTACATATGGGCGTGTCAGTGGAAACCGTAAGGTGACGGTTGCATGAAGCAGGATATTACCACCGGTTTGTGGCTGAGGCCTATTATATTAATAGTGTTTTCCAGATTCTATTTGTATTATCAACGTGAAGAGATGATGATTTATTCACAATGGACAGATAAACCCATTAATGTTTTCCAGATTTCCGGTTGCATTATCAATGTGGAGAAATTATTAGATCTTAACAAGGAATATATATATATATATATATATATATATATATATATATATATATATATATATATATATAAAAAACACCAATTCTTTATTACAACAAATATGCAAGGGTTGAGAATGTTTTACTAAATAGTTTATCATACCAAATGATAAAGTCATACAAAATGCTCACAATTGTCAATAGATTAACATAAATGGCACAGCTATACCCGGTTCATAGTTAGTATTTGGTCCATCCCCAACTATTTTCTATTACATCTTGTAATCTGTGTGGCATAGATGCAACATGGTTATGTATGATGTGTGAGTTCCTTCGGAACATCTCCCACTCAGCCATAGTGTGATCCAGCAGCTAGCGGCTGATCCGCTTCTGCTCAGGCTCCCACGAGTTCACCACATTCCACCACACGTTCTCAATGGGGTTGAGGTCACACCCCTTACTAGGCCAATCCAATAGTTCTAGATTTCGCTGCTCCTCGAACTACTTTCTAACAATCCCAAGACGGCCGTGAGTAGTAGACGCAAACGTCTTCTCGTCAGAGAAGATAACTCTGCTCCAGTATGCGAGATCATCATTTATATGCTGGCGAGCAAACGAGAGCCTGCCCTGACGATGTCGTTCCTCGATCCTCTCTTTTTTGGCAAGAGTACGGTGGCGATATCCTGTTTCATGCAACCGTCTCCTTACGGTATCCACTGACACGCCCGTATGTAGTGTCTCCCGGATGGCGACTGCGTTGTTGATAGGATCATTCTGCACTTCGTTGATTATTCTCTGGTCTTCTTATGGGGAGGTCCTTCTTGGTGCCCCACACTTAGGACGATCTAGCTGATTCCCAGTCTCCTGCCACCTCTGCACCCAGCGTCGAACAGTAGGCTTCGAAATTCCCAGTTCCATGGCTATGTCAGCTACAGAGAGTCCTGCTTCCCGCGTACCAATTATCCGGCCTCGCCGTGCAATTTTATCTTGAGCTGGATTCATTTTCAGAATCGGTGCTCATCATACGGTGTAGAAATATGGTATGAGCATAGATCATGCCAGTAACCATGTCAACACCTCGGATTGGCACATAAACGTCATTTCACAAAAATTAGTATAATATTGTATGAGTTTATAAGTATATATACTTTATAAGTATATATACTGTAAACCAGGTTAATTTCGCGGGACCAAATTTTCGTTCTTTCATATCCTTGGACGAGTTCGCAGCATCATAATTTCGCGGTCAACAGTTGCTAGTTATAATTTTACAGATTAAAATGACGTCATGAATGACGACATTTATTCTGGACTGTGATTGGTCGAGGTTGAGGTCGTATATCAAGGCAAGTTTTACCTCTTGGTATGCAGATAAAGTTTCAGCAGTACTCAACGTAAATGAATCTCTCGGTAAGATAGATCTGAAGCTCTCCACACTGAAACCTATTCATGCTAAATGGATTGTCTCTGCATGGGATAACCTAACAAAATGAGGGGAATCATTCGGAAGGGTTGGGAAATTAGCGGCATTCATGACATCCTTGTTATACAGTAATAATACAGTATAATTTAAAATGTTTTTATTGCATTTACTTTACAATGTTTTATTACAATATACTGAATTTACTTTTCAAATAAAGTGTTTTAATGATCTAAGTTTTATTTTCTTACTATCTTCCAAAGATTAGTATAAATTGTCAAATTTTCGCCTGCTGGATATTTTCGCGTAAACTGTAGCGAAAAACGAGAAAATTTCCTGCAGGCGAACATTTCGCATTCACTAGTATATAAAAAGTTCTGTTGTAACAGCTGTTCATATAGATTTGCAATAATCATAATGGAATCTTATTACTGTATAAGACTAGTAAACTACACGGAGTTCAACGCTGTTCACGATCATATTAATTGTTTATCTTTATGAACACAGACCTTACATTATAATTATCTGTATGTCAATGAGTGCACATTCAATTGTCCTTTAGATATATATGTCTGTGTTATATGTTGTTGGACTCGGTTGTCCCCCCTTCACCCTACCTTTCCCCAATTGGGGTACCTTGACTAACACTGCGGCGTTGCCACATGTACAGAGTCGCCTGTGAGGCGAGGAACATTACACATGCGGGCAACTGTACAGTAGGCCGGGTCGTGTTTGCTTGAAAAATTCTTTTTGGGAAGTTTAATTTACCCTGTATTACGAAAGTTTGTGTACCTGCATAGGAAGTATCATGACAAAGTTTCAAGCTTTTATATAAATATTTTGAGGTTCCACAAGTCACTTAAAGTTTTGGTGATTTTTTCCGATACTCCGTATAATAAAGTACAGCTCTTTGCTGACTTGCCATGATAGTTTACAAGGCAAATCACCCAGAATTCACCACGAGGAGGTGGCTGTAGGTCGAATTCCACACCATGCCCAGCCCAACCTCCCTTCCATTAGTTTTTACATGCAGTTTATTGACATTTGTATTCGCATTTTGACTCAAATGTAGGCATGTTTGATCTTGAAGCAATTCTTGCCTTTATAAAACCATGTCTATTTTCCTGGCCACAGACAGATGCTTTTGTTACAAGTTTGACATGTCTTTCCACAGCTTGTGAATGACATGGGTACTTTTTCAATAGAGGGTTAGTTTCGTCACCCCTTACGATAAGCTCTAACTGGGTGTTTGTCAAGCTTTTTGTCAGAGGTGGTTCATGTCTTGGGTAGTCTCCAAATCGAATTAAATCTGTGTAGTCTTGCCAAGAAATTAATTTTAAGCCGTCTAAATTCTCTAATGCCCGAGGACACACTTTCCCTGGCTAAGAGAATGCGCCGGAAAGCTAACTCTCTCATCACTTGCCTTTCATCAAATAACATCGAGACCAATAAAGTTTCTGGGTGAGCAAAATATGCCCCTCTTTCAATAACAGGATCAATGACTGCCTTAAGCTCATCAGATAGGTATCTTGAATTAGATATCATAAATCAGAGGTGCCTTGGTCCCTGGTAATAGTAAGGATTTCGCTTTATATTAAACCACGTTGGGGCATAAACGCGAACAATGAATTCGGTCAGAGTTTTCAAGTTTTCTGACGGCTTTTTGGTCGCAACATAAAGTCAAACTATCCTGTTGGATGTCGTAAGCCATCTGGCATGGTTCAAAGAACCTGGGCTGCGGTTTTCAAGGTTTTGGGAACATTGGCCTTCTATGACTGCATTACAAATTTCCATGAGATACTTTTGATCTTGGCTTAGATCGAAGTCCCCCGGAATAGAAGGCATATTACTTGATTTGAGTGCTTCAAACTTGACAACTGGCATCTTTTCGCACGCAGTAAGACTTTTGCCAACATTTCCAGCAAGGGCTTTTGGTCCTTTGGTTTTACCATCCAAATAATTAAACAAATGGCGGAGAGGTAGCTCATTGGTATGCAGCAAACACACGAACCAATGAAAAGGAGTATTGTAGTGTACCTCTAGTTGCCTGATAACTCCATTATGTATGCCAGTGTTTACATTGGTTCCATCACATTCAATGACCTTCAGATTGTCTACCTTAATATTGTTACTGTTAAGAAACTTTATCACTCCCTTAGAAATGTTAGTTGAATTTCCAGTCACAGGAGTGAAGTGCCCAAGATATTTTGATTCTCGTTCAGCTATAAGCGTGATATGTTCCTCAGTAATTGTTGTACTGTAGTACCCCATCCTTACAGATATTTGCTTTAGTTAAGTCCTTTCTTCCATCAAAATACAATGTTTCTATACTTTTTCACTTGATTTACTCAACTCCTCTCTGATCTTCTTTCTCTGCCATCTCACCTTTTTCTTATCCACAACATTGTGATAAT